>OY292394.1:28939732-29225243 GCA_958496205.1 Idaea biselata | reverse complement strand
CCTATAGTTAGCCTAACATTTGGAACAATCACTACTCACTAATGATACATCTATACATTTGGCGATCACTAATTTCTACTCGTAGGTGAATCGCTGCATGTGTTGAGCGGCCAGTCGGCGCGCGCGCAATGTGGCTGCAATGCCTGCCGCGCCACGCGCCGCCGTCTCGCCCGCGCGACTCGCGTGCGCATACATCTAAAGCTAATACATTATTTCACCCTTAAACACGAAAATGTCTCCTGATTACGATGATTTAGGTATACGGAACAGTCTTTTGAATCGGGCCAAATATTTTTAAATTTTGAAATCCCTACTTCACAGATGACTCTACAATGTGATTTTAGAAGCTTACACGTATATGTCTGTTGTTATTCTACTTATGAGTAGATAATATAGTAGAACTAAGATATATCGAGCGTGTGCGCGGAGCAGAGCGTAGTTCGGTATCCATGGGGAATGGTGCGCGGGCGCAATCCTCAGTGAAACCTACATACGCCACGCCACGCCACACCTATTTACTATTGAAGATTACACATCAACATAGATAATCATAATTTAATTGATTAAATTACTGGAAAACAATCATACCTCAGTTTACATGCACATGCACTTCCTTTACTCCACACTTTATTCGTAGACGTGCGGTTAAAGTACCCACTATGATAGCACACTAAGCTACGATGGTAATCTTTAACCGCGTTTATAAAATTGGCGTAAAGGAATTTCTCGAAAAAAAAAAAAAAAACAATCAAAACTAAATACTAACAAGCATTGTATTGCACAGCAAGTTCACATAATCTACTTAATACGAAAAATAATGTTGATTGCTAATCAAAGTAATCGATTATACATAAATCTAGATTTAATCAATAACAATAATAATGTTAGCTTGATCACTGATTCACTAGAAAACAACTAGTACTTAACCAATTTTTGAAAGTGGCTGAACCGATTTTCACAGAGCACATAAATACAAGAAAAAAAACTTTCAAGAAATCGGTTTCACGTAGATACACAAACACACAGACAGACAGGGATATTATTAACACCCCTTTTTAAGTGTAAGGGTAACCAAACGAGATGCCTAGGCTGACAAGAGTCGCCTTGGCGCAAATCAATTACTTCAAAAAAAACTCATACTTCATACACATTCACTTGTCTCTGACGATAATATAATGTCGTACTTAGTCGGAATAAGTTACTTAACGTTAAATTAAAAAAAAAATGCAAGAGAGCAGTCGCAAGACAAGTGAACGTGGGTCGGTTGCATGCCAAGATACGCCGCGCGCCGTATCAGGGTACCTTTTCACGAGTCGTATCTTTGGTGCAAGCAAATCTACATATCTAACTGGATATGTCGGATCACTTTAGATCTTACACCGCACACCTTGAATTTACAATAACATTATATAGAAATTTAACACAAGGGTTATTTCTTATAGTATTCCTACAGGTGATAGAATAAATAAGTATAGGTAAATGTCGAATCATGTACATATCACGTATTGCAATACGAATTATAAGGAAGTTACAAAACATTCCTTTGGTATAATATATCCAATTTTAACTTTGCAATTTAAAATTAAATTTGTTTTCTTTGACTTGTAATTGTTTTAGTTGTAATATGATAGTTGTTTAAATAATTCGATAATTAAAACAAACAATTGAGCGTCTGTTATAGATACGAAATAAATCGTAGAAGTCGTTAAGGACTGAACATCTTTACGAAACTACTTAACACTTCAACGACGCCGTCATATGACGTAGTAGTTGCGTTCTGACCTTTATTAAAATCGAGATCGACTTCTTTTCGGATCGTGATCGGTAATCGATGAACAGACGGATAATAAATCATATATCGTTCGGTGTGCGGAAAATACAGTTGAGACGGGTGGCGCCGCTGCGCGGTACACAAGCGGCGACGATGGTGCCCGTCTAAAAGTATCCCACGGAACCGTTGCGATTCGGCAGGAAGTAGTAAGCGGGCAGCGGGGGCGGCATGGCAGTCCCAGCGCCCGCCGACGCGCTTCAGATGACCGGCGGCGAGCCGGCCTCGAGGGGCGAAGCGCCTTGACCATTGTTGCGCGACACCGGTGTCTCGGGCGGGCCCATCTCGTGGATAGCAGCGGGTGCGTGTCGCTCCGGCGGGGGCTCCGCGAACGGGCGGAACGGATCAGCGGGACGCGCGGCCTCATGCCCCGGCGGCGGCGGCGGCGAGCACAACGGAGACTCCAGCCCAGCTGTAAGCGGAGACGCGAGACGCGGCGAATGCAGCGGCAGAGACGGCAACGCTACATGAGCTCCATGTTCCCCTGGTCGCTGCGCCGCCACTACCATGTTGCACATTGAGCGGCGCAAGTTGTGTGCCACAACGGCGACAGCGGCCGCTGCGGCTGCGTTCGGAGAAACGTGACCCTCGCGGCCATCGCCACCGCAACCGTTCCCGCCGGCTGTCCCGACGCTGGTGCCGTCCTGTAACATGTAACACGTTCGCGTAAAGTTCCTACGCTATAACACTCATCATATTACAACTTGAGATACCAACAGAGACAATTCGCAAGTGCCATTTCGCATTGGCAATAAAATACATATAATAGCAATTAAATACAAATAATCATGGTGAATTTTTGAACAGGGTGATTGCACTCGTCCGGGGAATACTGACCGTGATGGCGGGATAGACTGGCATTTCCATCTCCCGCAGGTGGTGCTGCGGGTTGTGAGGAGCTGAGTGATTCTCTCTGAACACGACGGCGCGGATGACGCCACGGATATGATTGTCCGGCCAAGAGCCCAACAATATTCTCTGTGGACGCCCCCTCCCCTTCGGTCTCAGATCTGCAACACCGCATCGTAGTAAAACGTGAACATGTAATGCAGTCTACGTCACTAATTAGATATCTATTGTGGAGTCGACTCGATGTATGGACCACATTAATAAATATTCTACATAATAAATGTAATGATATAGTAGTATCTTTACAAGTTTGTCCCATGGATTACGAAATTTAAGTCGAATACAGATTATTTATTTGTAGATACAAACTATGAAACAAAAGAATAGGCACAAGATTTTCCCTTTGAGGTACTTACAATTGGGGGTTCGTTGTAATATCTAATGCTGCACTCTCAAAAATTCCTTTACATCGAGCCGACTTTAAGAAATCAAAAAATCATAATCACATAAATTCTTTTTTTAAAGACATTGATTACAAAATGTATCCTAAATAAACGTCAGTCGCAATGCAAACGAGATAGCAAGGCACAATCAAGGTTTATAAGAAATCGCAATCAAATAAACCAAATACGTAAAAATCAAATTAGTCCATTGAAATGTTACATTTTTTTGGGCTCAGCGTGCATTTGTAAGAGGACGCAATTTTATTTTTTAGATATCAAGAGGGGAGAATTGAACTATTCTGCTCATCACTCCGAAGATCCTCGTCCGATCCATATCATATTTTTATGGCGCCACCTTGGGATTTTTACCTTCCGAATAAAAAAATAATCATCAAAATCGGTACCAATATATTTTTTTTCACACATTTTCATGGATTTTCGGTTATAACTTTTTATTTTTAGTTCTACGACTAAAAGTTACTTAACAAAAGTTGTAGATACTCTTTTTTGCAATACAAAAAGTTAATATTTTTTTGTGAGACCTATAGTTCGTCAAATAAATCATAAAAACCATTTGAACCCCTTTTTCCAAGATGGCGGCCGTGGGACAAGAGCCACAACCCCACAAACTATTATTTAACTTTAAACTAACCCTTGATATCTAAAAAATAAAATTGCGTCCTCTGACAAACGCAACCACAAATGTAACTTTCAATGGACTAAATACGTAAATATCGTTCAGTATAGAGGCATTATATTGGTATTATTTAAAAGAAATATCTGTTATGTTTTCTTATTCGTACAATGCGTCTGTATTAAAATCTTTTTTTCTAGTTGCTTTTTGACAATGCCAATGATATGACCCCTCACGTGACCCATCATGGTGGCCAACATGTTGGACCAACGTGTAGGGGAGCATTTACATTTTTGCATTTAAAAATGGATTGAATCATTGCCCAGTTTATCCCAGATTGTGACACAGACATATTGCATTTTACAATTTCAAAAACATATAAAAAATATCATATAACAATCAACCGAATTACAACGAAAACATAAACCGAAAATATCATTCTTTTACTTTAAAAACTTTAAGTATTAATCTAATTTAGTGTGAAGTATTAAATCGCCAAGTTCTTAAGAAAAAAAGACAAACGAAACGACAAAAGACGTAATAAGTACTTAATAAATCCAATTTGTTTTATCATTTGTCTGTAAATTTGACGATTTTATACTATGTTACAATAACAGGAAGGTGGAGACACGATTAATCAAGCTAGAATTACATTAAACCTAAATACGCGTATTTTGGATAGAACTGCATCCCTCTTTTTCTTTATTAACCTAGACTGTTTCTAATAGGTATAGATCCTGATATATGCGGCGCCATTGACTTGGCTCAGTACAAGATGAGTAAGAGATGAAAGTGGGAAGCAGGTGTCTGTGGGAGGCTCTAGGCCTTTGTTTTCCAAGCCCTAGTAAAGTACCCAGTCCCACCCCAATGGCAATTGAAACAATCTGTCTAAAGTACTTTAGAGAGTATAGTACCTACTCAGTAATTCAGAATTTCGAACCCTGTTACTAGGTACAGTAGTTTTATTGTACAAGGACGTCAGGCTGACTTAAGTGCACCAAGTCGTAAATGCACAGTTTACCTAATTGGCGCTTTAAGGCAGGATTGAAACGAGTCACTAGACAAACTACGATCTGTAGGAACAATTTCCTCGTCTGATGCGTCTCAAATTGAGACGTGTTCTATTGTTTTTTTTGTAAACTAATCACAAAACCCTCCGTCCTATAGAATTTGAACTGGGTGTTTCGTATATTGATTAAAGTTGCGGTCACATTACTAAGATCAATCCGTTTCTTTGGAAATATCCTTTTTATTGGTAAGATTGATGTGACAACTGTAAAGAGGTCTAGAGAAAAGTCGACGTTATTTAAATCTTAACATACCTATCTACAACGCCTAGAACCGTAGTTTTAATAATAATAACAACTGTAAATGACTAACAAATGCTGCTCAACTGGCTTTAGCATCACCGGCCTAATGTAGTTCTAGCTCGAGGATGTGAGGGGAAACTCACCTGCTCCTCCATCAGCGCTGGGTCCAAGCATGTTGTGGACTCGGTTAGCGTAGAGCACGAACGTCGGGTACGGTATGTCGTACTTCCTGGCCGCTTGAGATAGCGACAGACCCTCCTTCAGTACGGAGAATATAGCCTCGGCCATGGTTTCAGGCCGCCAAGACTTGAGCGGGCCGCGCTCCCTGAGACGCAGGTTGTGGACCATGTTCTGGTTGGTGCTCCAGCATTGCTGCCACAGCGACTGCATCCGATACTGGTACGTCTCTGCTGAAAACATATTAGCAGTGAATTAGTGCTTCTCGTTTACTCATTATGTTTACGTGTCCTCTCGCTGAATAGTTTACTTTCGGGGATATAAAATTTCAACTTGTATGGAAATTTTCAATGATAGAATTTCAATATTTTAAGAATTTAACGTCCTGAGTTTATTCTAATTGGAAAATTTATTGTTAGAAACTGGTTTGAGCCGTTATGAAAGATAAGCATGGATTGATACTTTAATATAATGTAACCAATGTATAAAACACGTATCAAAACTAGTTAAGCGTACTAATGACATATAAATGATCATGATTCATGACAGATGCAGATGACATTGCTATATATAAAAATCACGTTTTCTTTTATTTCCTCATGCCATGAGATTCCGGTAGATATTATATAGTTGAAGTAACGCCTTAAATACGAAACTTTCAGGTCTTGTAAATAAAAATTAACTAATGGGGTGCCACACGCAAAGCTGTAAGTAGATGGCGCTGGCATCAGATGATCATTTTTTTTTCGATGATGGTCCTCCACCAATGGAAACGCCGAGTTTTTTTTTTAATTCTTTCGGTCTCAGACCGATATGGCCAATTTGGCGCCGAGAGTTGTAAAAAACACCTGTTTGACAGTTCTTAATTCAAACCTAAGATTAGTCGACAAACGCCCTCTGCCGGGATACAAAGATAATGTTCCTCCTCATTCATCATTAGTTAATATATCCGATACGTCAACTGGTCTTAACACAAAAAACTAGCTGTGCAAAAGATGAGCTTGCATACTTACGGACTTCCTTAAGGATCTGCGAAGAGAAGGATTAGTAAAGAAAATTAAACAAAAATAATCACATTTAAACATTTTATTTATACCAGTCTTAGATTGGATACTTAAGAACGTGGCGACCATTTCCATACAAACTTAATACCAAAATAAATTATGAAAAATTTAGTTTTCTACCTTAATATCGATATTATTCGGAATAAGATTTTACTTTCAAATAAAACGGATAAACATTTTTCAATGAAATAAATGTTTTCCGTTTTATTTCATTTCGAATAAATATTTTGGAAAACCTTGCGGTGGGGACCCTTTAAAAGTAAAATCTAAATCCGAATAATGTCGATATTAAGGTAGAAAACTAAATTTTTCATAATTTATTTTGGTATTAAGTTTGTATGGAAATGGTAACAGTCCCCACGTTCTTAATATAGTGCTAAAACTTATAATCATACAAGGTGTTTGGAGACCGCAGTGGTCGGTTCTAGCAGTCCCAAGTCTGCTCTTGCATTCGTAGATACGATTGCGACAATTAAATTGTACTACATTTACTTTTAATAACACTCTACTACAACTATTGGCCCATTGGATCGGTCTGTCTCCGTGTAAAAGGTTTTAAAATAGTTGTCTGGTGGACATATATAAAAATGGAGCATCAGAATTTACGTGAAGTCGAGTAATTATTTTGGGAGCTTTAAAGCGACTGCAAAACAATACGGCCGACGGAAAGTGTGAAGGGAGTATTGGTAGTATATTACCTAAAATATACGTGAAAATCAGCTTGGAGAATTAACGTGAGGTAAGTAATTTTTTTATGTATCTTGATGACCTGATATCTCAGAATTGGCCATCGCAGCAGGCTAGCAAGTAGGCATGCGTTCTTAGTACATACTAACACTACTCAATCGACCACATTTCGTTCATCAGAAAATACGTGATGTCTGCCACTTCTGGGATCTCACTCTACTAGAAGAGTGTCGATAGAATAGTAATTGTCATATTTGGCTTAATCGTAATGAAGACTGATGATTTGACGACAATTTTTCCTAATGTGACAAGAATCTAAAGAAACCGACAGAGGCTATAGGTATAGTTACATTGTAAATATGTCCATTCAAGATAAAAAATAAATATCAAGAACTATAAATATATATTAATTACTCTCTAGTTTAGCAAGGTATTAAATAAAAAAATGTATATTAACAGTTGTTGATATTTTCCACGGCAGCTGTTTACTAAAAACAATGAAATAAAAAGATATTTACTGCATGAAACATTGTAAGCGTAGGTACCTATAATTTATAATTATGATAGTATACAATTATCCCTCATTTAAAGATATTGTTGTATGCATCGCAAAAACAAACTTAATTCTTTGTTTCCTCGAGTATAATTATGGGACGTTTATTTTATAACAATTAAATATTCAATTATATTGTCGTCGTTTTTTTATTATTATAAAGTTTCATTTCCCTTGGTATGTAGTTGAAATATTAAGCAAAAGGTGGTTTTCGCTTTTTGGATAATGGTAAGTAAAGTGATTCTATCATCCCGACCTACGCATTCTCTTAGGTACATTCCTGATGGAAAGGCAGTCGGTCAAATATCTTTTATATTACCCTCTAGCTGCGTCTTACGGTTTCACCCGCGTAAGTCCCGTACCCGCGGGAATATCGGAATAAAAAGTAGCCTATGTGTTATTCTAGATCTCCACCTATGTATATTCCAAGTTTCATCGCAATCGGTTGGTTTGACTCAACTACATGTATGAGACATGTACGTACATGCAGAGCCCAAATCGCTGGTCCTAGAGACATGAAATTTGGAGAGTGTTTTTTGTGATATGTATGGCTTAGAGATGGGCCGACTAGGGGTTCTGCCGACTAGCAGACTAGCCGACTAGTCGGTTCTAAAATTGCCGCAATTGATGCCGAAATTGATCTGCAAAATTGCCGAAAATGATCTGACGACTAGTCGGCAATGCAGATCATTATAATTCCGAGATATTTGGATTAATCATGATCACTCGGCGATTGTTGCTATTTTTGGTTAAGTTTGCTCTTCGAAAGCTGCAGCGAAACTTCGAAAAAATAGTTAAAATAAAAATAAAAGCTGGAAAAAAAAATGGAGCTGAGGCATAGTTATGACATTTTAGATGTTTAGATGATGTATGTAAGCTATGACGTGTTTTGTTTACGATTTTCTGACTACCCACCTTCTAAACTGTACTACTACTAATTGAATAAATATTGGTTTTATTGCATAATTGTTAGTTGCCGACTAGTCGGTTGAACTGCCGACTAGTCGGCTTTCCCGACTAGTCGGCGACTAGTCGGCCCATCTCTAGTTTGGATCCATTAAAATGGATTTTAAAAAAACCGTCTTGATCGGGACTTACGCAGGTTAAGGCGCAGGGTGCTGCTAGTATAATAAATAAAATATAAAACATTAAGTACAATAATTGTAGTAATTATTTTGCCGACTCAAATGAACATTAAATAATGATGATACAATTATTATAATATAGCGATAGTATCAGTAATTTCCCTAATACTTCCGTTAATACAGTAAGAATTTAATTTCTATTCTGTTATATGTTAATATTTCTGTTTTTTACCTACTTTTCGCATCCGTGAACGTTTATTAAAACGTGTGGTACGTTCGACCAAACTAGAATAAGCAACGAATAACAATTCTCCGCATTCATCGTCATTTTTTCGATTAAACAGATCGAGAATATCTCGGGCAAAAGACGATTTATGCGGAGGATTGCTATTCGTAGTTTATTCCAGTTTGGTAAAATCGACAGAAGACTGCGGTTGTACTAAGACATTTACAAATGCATAAAACTACGTAAATATTTAAAAATACATTCTCGATAGCCTACTTATAAAGATATTAAGGCACCTTTTTGAGCAACATCATTTTACAATCGATTAGGAATATTTATCACTAAAAATTTAGTAAGTAACTACAATCTATCCAGTACAGTAGGTATTTATTCTATTTATAAAATATAGGCATTGCCAAAACAAAACAATCAGCAATTAGGAAAATCTATTCCTGTACTTTTAAATTCGCTTATTTCGCTACATTTGAAAACAAAAATAAGATATTTAAAAAGCTTTTATTTACTTTCATCTAGAGTTGAAAATTACCTGGTAAATTCCGGAACTTACCTGAATTTTTCAAATGGCTGGCATAAGGCTGAAACGATTAATTTTAAAAATTTCATGGAAACTTTCGTTTTCAAAGTTTAGATTACGTTAACATACCCGAGAGTTACCTAGAAAACTTCATTTCTTACTGCAAGTTTTCGTAATTTTCAACTCTGCTTTCACCTGTCCCATTGTGTGTAATCAATTCAGATTGAATTTGATTTGATTTTCACATAGTCTCCTCTAGGTATTTTACGCTAATATTTGTGAAGAAACATCCTGTGTATATTTACAAAATACAAAACGTTTTCTAAAGACTATTGTATTTAGGGTTGCCAACACATATTTTCTAAAATTGTTGCTGAACAATAAAGTAGGTGGTACACCCAAAAAATATTTATAGTAATTTTGTCGACTATTTGGAAAATAAATAAATGCAAAAATTCTTATAGAATAAATTCAAATCATTTATAGAACTTTCGTGTGTCTGAACTTGGTTTTGTATTTGAAATAACCAATTATTATTATTTTCAATATTAAACAACTTTTTCAAATATTCTTAGAATATGTTAAAAAGTAGTCAAAAATATAGTATTTTTGCGTACTTTATTCATATAACGGTTGGCAACCCTAACTCTAACCTAGTATTAGTAAGTACATTAACATCACATAAAAATATGGCTGCATCAGACGTTATAATTCGTTTTTTTAATTGTAACCGAAGACACATCATCTTGAAGAAAAAACGTGAAATACAAAGAACCAAAACGTCAGATCGTAGTCTGAAAGTAAAAAACGAATAGTGTAGTTATTTAGTTACTTAAAACTTTAATATTCGTTGTGTAATAGCAAAACTGGGATGGTGACAAAATAACGTCTATTCTAAAAACGTTCCTAAGCTAATCAATGCTTTGTCACACTTTGTGTGACATTGAATTTCACGCACAAGAACAAGACAAAGCATTCCTTAGGAACCTTTCTTGGTATAAGCATAACTGTAATAGTTTTAATTATGAACAAGTCGAGTAACTACTAGCCAAGTTAACGCTCGTATTTATATCGTCAATTCTAAATAATTACTTGCCTAAGTAATGTGTCTGACACATTTTTGTTAACGTAATAATGACTAATATGGGCTAATACGAACTAATAAGAGCGAAACCCGGCATTGCTTAGCCAAAGTAATTAGTTAGATTTGTCTATTAATACAGGTGTATGTTTTTGACACATTTTCGCTGAGACGGTTCAAAATTATTTACACGAGTGATTCCTAAAGCATTACTTCGCCACAGTAATTACTTGACTCGCCTATAAATTCGGGAGTATCTTTTGTCACCGACTAACTATTTACATTTTCTTTCTTTATTTTAACATTTGCTATTCGTTCGTTCTTTGTTTTGGCCAAGCCTTCGTAGAAGAGTGATACGATCGAGTGTTTTTTACAAAAAGCCCACCACCAACGGAAGCCGGTGAGGCCTACGAAAGCGAAATCAGGGTCCCTCGTTCGTCTCAGTTTTTCCACAAAAGCTAGCACTTCACGAAGTGACTTTTTGGTTCTCCGATTATAAGGAGACACGCTGGTTTCGCAACAAAATTCGAGGACAACCCGTTCTTCACCAGGGGTGAGGGCTGCATCGTCTAATACGGCCATACGTTTAGATTTCCCTAGAATATTGTCGTATAAAGTGCCTTTTGGTATGGCATAAAAGAAAGCTGCTTGGGTAAATCGCATGCGTTGGGTCACCACAGCTTGTATCGCTTCTTGTAGTTGAACGTCGGTCCATCGCGGTGCCTTCGTCTTCACGTTCACGGTATGAGCGGGGAACTCTGCTAGATCAATTTTCAAATAAACTAACAGTTCGCGCAATATATTTACCCAACAATAGAGTTTAAGAGGAGTATATACGCCAACGACCTTGAAACTGAAAATCCCTGTCGGGCTCATCTAAAATTGTTGATTATTTCATGACGGAATGTCGTAGAACTTTTTTTTGTGCACAGATTGTAGGTGACATTGTTTCCTACATTTTGGTGTAGTTTTGAGACAAGAACCTCCTATTGGTGCAAAGCCTATCCAAATTTTAGACAAAAAATGTCTGATTTGGCTAAAATGTCGATAGGCTTCAATACGTTTCGACATATTTGTATGGAAACTGCACTAAAATATCGGAAACAATGTCGCCTACAATCTGTACACAAAAAAAAGTTCTACGACATTCCGTCATGAAATAATCAACAATATTCGATGCGCCCGACATGGATTTTCAGTTTTTCAGAATAGGGCCCTTAAGATTCAATACTTATTTAAGTATTTCTAGAGATCTATCTGAGATATATTGCGCGATCTGCTTAGGACATACTCATACTCGTATTCGACATATTGAAAACTAAAGAAAACATCATAATAAGTACGAACAAGTGAAATCGAAAAGTAAATGTACCACAGATTAATAAGCATAGACCGGTAGTTGTTACTTATTCCCACGTTCTTACAATATGACGTTTTCAATAGGAAAAATAATAGATAATCTGTAGTGCAGTTACTGGTGCATTGGGCTTATTCCCATTGTACTATGAGCGGTAGATGTTGCATGCATTACAATGAAAACACACACAAAGAAGCTATTGTAATATAAAAGAAGTTACAGTCGCATATTCTGGCAAATATACTTAAATGATGACTTAATTATTTGTTTTTATAACACGTTCACATGAACGATATACACGATATTAAATTAATATTATTATCATTAAATTAGAAGTCGATAATTGAAGCGAGACATTAAGAAAGTCGGAAAATCTACAATAGAAAAATAATGGGCGACTATTCGTTCAGTATTCATGAGTGCAATCTTTTATAAACGTACAATAATTGGCGTATTAAACTTAAAAATGAGCAATAAAAACATTGAAGAGTTATAAATTATTTATGATTCAATTAACTTATTCAATTTTATTTCAAATGAAGTACTTACCAAGTAATAATTAAGTTTATCGGAAATAATATAATATTAAACATTTTAAAACTTTTTCTTTTTTTTTTAACACGATTGGAACTCGTAATTTTATATTTTTCCGGGACTTATTTGCGTGATTATTAAATATAAAACTTATATTTTTATGGAATAGTTTGTGTTATGCAAGTATACCTACTTTACTGCTTTACAGACCCTTTCCATCCAAAGGTTGTCTGGAAGAAATCGCTTTTAGTGATAAGGTCGCAAATTTGTACAATGTTTTGCTTTTGGGTTTTCCGTGTCTTACTTTTGATGTAGGTGTACTCATTGAAATTGTTTGTTGTGCAAATCAAGCATTAATCTATCTTTCTACCTAATTAGATTTTTTTGCAATTGTTACAGTAAATATACATTGTTCGCGATCGGTCAATCTAGCAAAAAGTTTACTAAAATATGATCGGTAACCTTTGAGATCAGTTCACTTTATTTCAAAGTGAAGTGAAGGATCTCAAACGTCATTATGGTTCATTTTTTCAAATCGCCCAACTCGCTAACGGTCCTTTCACATTTAGTCCATTTTAAATGAAATAAAAACATAATACGATCGAAATAAAGTATAAAAATGTTTATAATATTAATTAGGATAAGGTTTCAGTGCGGACTGTACATTTCTTTGACATGACAATACTTCTCTATAGCTTTAATAAGAGAGCCTATAAATAAAGTCATAAAGTTTCACAGAAATACCTTCTATTGGTTATAATAGCAACGCGTTGGCATTTTTGTATAAAACCAGTCAGCCTATGCAATATCTGATTATGATATTTGGTGAGCTGCAAGCTTGTAGTCATTTATTTTTGTTACATATATTGCAAAATGAAAAATTTGCCTACATAGTTCCATAAAACCATTGCCAATTTACTTACATGCTCTTTACTGTATCTAAACTAGGGAAATATGGGACAGCTAGACACAGACAACAGTAAAAAGTATTAGTAACTCGTTCAACTGACCCAACTGACCTGCCAGCGCGGTCGACGATGTAGATGCTCCCATCCAAGCCTGGGAGTTCTCCAGCATTCGTGCCTGAAACAATACGAATATGGTTAAAAACTGCTTCTCTAAGTATTAGAAATATTATCAAGAAAAATATTTTTTTTATAAATTCGACCGCGCCGAGATGCGAACTCGCACTTTTCACTTGCCGGGCGAGTGTCCGACCTCTAGGCCACGCGATCCTAAGGTGGGTTTCATTCTGATTTTACTTTTACCTTAAGAGCGATATTAATAACGAACGTAACATTTTGCAAGGAAAAATACATTGGTGCGCTGGAATTCGAACGCATGACCATACGTAAGGAAAAGGCCAACATGAATTAAAATAAATAATTCATAATTAACTAAACTAGGTCTAAAGTAAATAGGTACTATAGTACATCCAAGTCAAAATAAGTTCCTAAGCAACCAGGATGCACCTCATTAAAACTAACCATAATAACTGCCGGTAAATTATAACAGTCAGATGAAAAAGAACAATTCGTCAGTTAATTTACAATTTCCCCATCACGAGCAGGAAGTTTACGATTGCACATTTTATCGATCGCTACTGTACTGTTCTGTGCTGTGTGTGCGCTAGGAGTAATGCAGCGTGTGAGAGCGCGTGCGTGTGCGCAGGGCGCGCGTTTATTTACGTACGACGGTAATTGTCAGAGCAAAGAGCGGCATTTCTTTGTACTGTCCGACTACAACTAAACATTATCGAAGTTTTAATTGTTAACGCAGACAAAAGCCATTTTAACGGCGGCCTACGAAGGAAAACGATTTCACATATAAATTGTTTTATTACGTTAGCCGATCGAGACCGGGTGCGGCTATTAGTGAATACGGAGCTCGCACGTGCCCTAAGTACCGGTTGAAACGTTCCGATGTATTGTTTGTTTACCCGAATAAAACACTAAAATCCAATTCAATAACAAAGAATTAAAGATCCCGAAATAAAATTTATTGCTGGCGTACGATAAAATAGATTTATGTACGTGGGTGCGGGGCGAGAGCGAAAGCGTCGCATGAGTCCGCCCGTGCCCCTTGCAGGCCGGGGCGAGACGCGGGGGCGGGGCGGTTTATCCCGCGATATTATTACTGCACTCGGTCAACTAAATTACGATCTGTTCCTGTTTTATAGGCAATTATTGCATTTAATTAAAGACCATTATATCTAATATCGTTACAAAAATTTGTAATCCTGCGGCGGCATGAAAAGAATAATAAAGCTCAATTTAAATTTACAAGTAGCTACCTAAAGCTAATTATGAAATTAGAAATTTTACTAAGAATCCGACATCTTTCTTTATAATAAACACATATCAGAAACGCACTAATGCACAATATAATGGATACACGTGACGTATATGTGCACTACACTAATTGATTAATTCAAATAAATGTTTTACTTACATGAGGTTAATAAATATGTAAGTAGGTATATAAATATGGTCAGTTCACGGAAAACAACAATGTTATTCTACTTTTATTTTAAGTGCTGGGTGTTCATAGAAATATTATAAAGAAAAAAACAAAACTTTTTATACACATTGCTCGAGTTTATGCTATGGGCGTTGTGCTACTCATCTACGCGAACAACTTTTTGTACTACGACTTTTGGAAATTTGTAGTAGATTCCGAAAATTTTGAGCTCAAAGTTTACTTGAAAAACAGTTACATTGTCCCGGGTCTTAATCGCGTATTATTATTTTATTTTCTTACCTCGACGTTTCAACCATGTTACAATGGTCTTGGTCGCGAGGGGTTACTCACGTAACTGTAAATGTAACTATGTTAACAAATCGTGTGAATTTAAGAAGTTTATTGAAAATAGTTGTTTCTGAGAGTTGGAAGCTATTGACCTTAAATTACCCCTTTATTTAGTTGGGTCTTCTATAATCTAAACATTGATTGCCTTTTTTTTTTAAAACACCTGAATGCTTTAAGCTTTTATGTTATTTTTTTAAAATACATATGTAGTTAATGTTTTCTCTTTTTGAAGACCTACACCTAAGTTTTTATTTGTAATGAATAGGAACATAATTACTTGCATGTTCTATACAGCGCCATCCAGCCTCAAACCAAACTAGGCTTGTACTATGGGTTAGTATCCATAGTACAAGCCTAATTGCTTGGTTACCTACAGATGCTTACCTATAGGTACCTATAGACGCTTAGCTAGTGCTATATGTATAATACAATGAGTAAATATATGAGAGTACCGAAATTTCGTTTATTTTTATCACGATGTACGAGCAATAGACACTATTATAGACAAAACAAACCACTACATTCAACATAACATGTCAATTTAACCTAGTGTCAATAAAAGTTACGTATTATTTACATAATCGAAACCGCGCCTACACAAACACATTGCTCATTTTTACTCCTACCCATTTATTTCAATTCGTTTTATATTGTACTAGCTGTGTCCCGCGGTTTCACCCGCATAAGTCTCGATCCTGTGGAAATTTAGATAAACCCATTCTTATTGGAAGTTCATACTGTTCAAATTTCAGCTTTCTACTATCAGCGGTTTATGATCAGTCAGTCATTCAGGACCAAACCTTTTATAGATATAGAGTACCTATATTCGTATTTTCAAAGCACGTGATATGAGGAAACAGTTTTGTAGTAAGTACGTACGTATATAACGTACGAAGGTATACGTATATATCCATCTATCTATATAATATCTGTCATTGTCTATTATATTCAGCGCCTGTACCTATTACTCTTTGGAAACTATTTTAATAAGGGTCCCATTACAAAACTTTAAATAACCATCCATGTAGATATATTTTTTTTATTTCGAACAGGGGTTCAACAAAACGTATCTATTTAATTCAGTAGCTGAATTATTTATGGAACTTTCCATTTTGTCTGGAAATATACCTACTCGCATATTAAACAAAAAAATGAGGATGTTTCTATGCTTACAAATTTTGTAATAGGTTCGAAATATCAATGTAATGGCTCACCTTCAACAGAAAAGCAAGTTCTTAGTTTAGACCGCTATGCCTTACTAATATACCAAAGGATACGTTACGAGCGTAAAAAATAAAACCGGCCAAGTGCTAGAGGGGTTTCGTGCCATTATCTGTAATAAAAAATCTTTGACAACGTTATGCAACGTTAGCGCCACTAGATAGCGCGTGGTAAAAATAAATCGCGTTATCGTTGTGTTTAAAATTTAAAAATCATGTTTATTGTGCTTCCTTAAATATTTGTGGTTATATCGGCCACAGAAATACACCATCGGTGAAAATTTCAATTGTCTAGCTATCACGGTTCACGAGATTCAGCCTGGGGACAGACGGACCGACATGCAGCGGAGTCGTAGTAATAGCGTCCCGTTTTTACCCTTTGAGTACGGAACCCTAAAAAGAATAAGGAATTCTTGTATAATTAATCTACTAAATAAATTAGTAGTTTAATAACCGTCTGTAATAATAACTTTGTTTAAAATAATTACCGGTTGTCAATTTTAATGTCTGTATTACGGCAATCATGTAGAGTACCTTTTGCAATGACTTTTCATATCGATTGTATATATATATATATATATATATATTGAATAATTGTGATACGAAGGAAACTCTTTCAGAGATAGTCCTGGGTCGGTATTACGCTCCGCAATCGTGTTTCAATAGTGTGTCGATAGAATATTAATCGTCATATTTGACGTGTATTTGACACATTTGGCAGTTTCCTATGTTAACTATTCTATCGACACACCACTGCGACACCACTGAGACACCACTAAGATGCCACCGATGGAGTCTTGATAGTTGTCAAAACTCTAATGACAGGATGGATTTTTAACAGACTTGACAGACAGACAGACAGAGAAGGTTGGTTACCATGGTTACTATTGCAATTCCACTGAGACACCATTACGATACTATTAAAGTCTAGCAAATATGTCTCGATATAATGGCAATAGTGTGTCGATATAATCGTAATAGTATTATCATCTTGTGTCATTTAGTGTAATACCGGTCCTGGAATACCTTTGTAACTTATTGTCTATGCTTTGGTACGGAATAGATGGTTGTCAAAAAAGGATTTCGCGCAACGCCTCCGTCTATACTTTTCTGTACTGCTTTGAGCCCGAATAGACAAAAATAATATGTGGTATATCCGTTGTCTAGTACCCGTAGTACAAGCCTTGAGCTTAATTTGGGGCTAGATTGCGCTGTGCGTAACATCGTGGAATATTCATTTATCTATCTATAACGTCACTTCTATGTCTCTTGCCTATTCCTGCCGAACGCATCGTCGTAGTATCCAACTATCCAGCAATCGTATAAATTAGTTGGTCTAATAAATGGCTGACTAATAGCCGACTACTGACCGACGATCCCTTTTGTTTAGGTATATTGAACGAGGTTTACGTGCTGTGTCAAAGCCCAACGCGGACTAAAGAGTTCGATCGGCAGATGAACCGTGGCTACTCAGTGCGGATTGGATTCGCGCACGAAGGGTTTCAGTACCATTATCACAATAATTGGTAATGGAACCCTAAAATAAACACTTGACCAAGCGAAATCCGTGTACGCCACACTGATGCCAGTCAGTGTGCCGGTGTGGCCAGTGGTACGGAACCCTAATGAAAATTACACGAAAAGCGACACCATTAGATAAAATAACTTTGTTAATTATCACGTGACAAAAATCTCTATCGATTTTTATGTTCTGAAAATTGATTTATAAAATGATACTTATCTTGTTTGAATTTTCAAAATTTAACCGATTACGGAAACAAAATTGGATATAGCTAAAATAATTGTGCAGTTACGTTTGTATTTAAGTTTCTTACGAGAACCCACGTACGTACAACATGGCTTGCATTAGAATAAGGGATGATTAGAACAGGCCCCGTCCAGGCCGGTGCAGTACGGGGACGGTCTTCTTTTGTATGAAGACAGCTATTTTTTGCATGTTGTCCGTGTCGCGTCCGTTCTGGCTTCATACAAAAGTATCCTGTCCCTGGCCCGGACACGGCCAAATACACCGAATATCACAATGCGCACTTCTGCCCTATTTATGTTTTCATGAAGTTGTCGGGAACGAACTCTTAAACCGAGCTAAAGGCTAAAGTCAACTTAAAAGTATTAAACTTTGAGAAGCTTTAAAGCTTATCCACCAATATCTGGCAGATAGCTTCATATTAAACGGACACAGCCCGTCAAATTGTATCATAAATATAAAATTACAGTATGCACTTCCACACAATTAAACGAAGAAAGGCTATGTCGATTAACTATTGCACTAATAATTCTATTCATTTCCGTAATTGTTTGTACATACAATGTGTTATTCTGCGGCGAATCGTCCCTAGTCTATATTTAATAGGTTTTAATTACTCTGTGTACGTACTACGAATGAACACAGTATCTATTATGGCTTCAATATATTAAAATAGATTAACGAACAACAACGTGGAAATGAGGCAGACGTATTGTAAGGGTGTATCATTTAGACGTTTACGTTATTAATGGGGGTAGAGGGGAAGGCGCGGTGTGGGGAGGGCAGGGGCCGGGCGGGGTTCGTGGGGGGTCGGAAATGGCGCCATTCTTATGCAAACTATATAAAAAATTCATATTTGTAAATAAGTGAGGACGTAGCGGGCTTTGCGCGGTGATCAATAATTCTAAATGTCGAGTAGAGTGGCCGAGACTAGGGTGTAGATCACGATCCGAAGGTAACCACGCACTGGTCAAACACTCGGTTATAGTCTTTGATTTTATTTAGAAAGAGCTTTCGCATAAAAACCCCTCAAACCTTGGATTTTTCAAGTTTAAAGTGAAACTTATTTTAATAGAGTGTATAGTATAGGCACCTCTTCTAAGCAACGACCTCATCATCTCTGTTTATCGTATGAGGTGAGGTCAAGTGTAAGCTTATTTCGCGCCTGAAAAAGGTCTTTTTGGTTGACAAAGTTTAGTTACCAACTATGTTTTATGATTGAGTAGCTACACCCGTGTAATTCCCGGTCCCGTGAAAGTAACTGGATAAACCGTGGTTCATGTTACTCCCAAAGAAACAATGTATTTTCATATTTAATTTTTAAAAAATAATTCATATTTTAGATTACCATACCTAATACATACATACATAATATGTTACCAATGTTATCTCTTAATACCATTAGTACAGAAGCATAGATAGAAGGTGAGCGATAAACACTCACTTTCTATCTATACTTAGGCAGCGGATAGGTATATAGGAGTGCGGGTGTGCCGAACGCCTCGCCAAGTTATTGCTACTGTAGCACCAATCTAGGGTCAAATGTCGGAGACTAAAGTCTAAATTTTACTTTATACTATGAACAGGTCTAATAAAAAGTAAATTTATATTATGGTCTCTTATACAAACATAACATTTTATATCAGCTCCTAACTCTCATAAACTACTCCTACAAAATTATCTATTTGAGTCCATTAAATCTAATTCCAAAGCAATAAACCAATGAAAGCTATTACTGCGATTCACCTAAGCAATGCCTGCACCAAAACTAACTCCTTTGAATATGAAAATCAATGTCAGAAGCGAATAAATTAAGCAGTGCCTTTCTGATGGCAGAGTGCGATACTAGATAGTCGTTTCGAGTTGTAGTAGTCAACTATTATTTGTTTCAAAGAAGGTTAGCCCTCCCCCCCCCCCTCCCTCCCCGACAGCAATAAAGAGAAGGCTTTGCTCTTGTGGTAGGTATCACTATAGTAATTTTAATAAAATCGCAAAATGCAATTTCCAGTGGTTCCTCGGCAAATGAGTGCAATTCTCCGGCGTTAGTTTGACCATTATAAACCTTATTTGACCGCCCGCCGCACCGCCCGCCCGCGCCCGGTGGCGCCCCCTAATCGAAAATCTCCGTATGAGCATAATAGGTTTCCGCATTCGTCGCAATTACGAAGAAAATAACTTATTGCAATATACCTACCTAGCTCCGTCTATGGTATAATATCTACAAAACAATTATACCTATGAATTACTCGGTGAAATTCTCTTTTGCTGTCTGTTGTTTGGACCACTGTTTTTTAAATCAATCGCAGAGGCAATAATTGCCTCTGTGATTGATAATTTCTGTCTGTTTGTCTGTAACGGTTTCACGCCTAAACCGCTAAACCGTTTTTAATGAATTTTGGTATAAAGATAGATGGGACCTTGGAAAAGAACATTTGGCTACTTTTGACCCCGATAATTACATCTATATTTATAAAAAAAACGTATTATGATGTATAAATCCGTTGTCTAGTACTCATAGTACAAGCCTAGTTGCTTAATTTTCAGGTTAGATTACGCTGTGTGCTGTCGTCTGTGTGCATTACGTCCTGAAATATTTATCAAAGAGGACAGTTTTGTATTTTTGTGTGTCATATTAATGTTTGTAATGAATAAACTTAAAAACTACTTAATCAATTTTAAAAATTCTAAGGTACATTCACCCTGAGTAACATAGGCTACCTTAGATTCCGATATTCCCACGGGATCGGGACTTACGCGGGTAAAACCGCGGGACGCAGCTACTTTATAATTATTCATTAGAAAGAATCGCAAAGTACTTTTCTGCTGAGTACATAGGAAACTAATCTGAAGAAAGGGTGGATGAGTAGATAAAACTAGGCGTCGAATTCTATGCAAATGGATATAAAAAAATGGATATGGAATAATATTATGCTTGCCAGGAGATTCGTTCAGTGCAGCGCGGCCGTGAAGGCGCAGCTGATAAGTTTTTATTGTTTGCGAGGACATAAGGTCTGGGAAATAAATAATTTATTTTCATTTCATTTTCTTAAACAGCTAAATATCAATAATACTTCCTATGGACCCTGGGACCCCTAGACTAGGCGCTATAGCAGCTTGTCGCCATCGTAAGCGTGTTACGCCCATGCAGCGAAAAAGGAAGACCTAGTACGTTTTTTTTTAATTTCAGACCATAAACTGACGTTTGGGGGTACGAGATGATGTGTACCTCCAAAGGGAAGATCTTCCACCGGGCGGTTGGTTTTGCCCGGTAGGCCGCGGCCCGACGTTCTCTCATCGGGAGTTGTATATGAGCTTATCTCGGAAAGAATGTTGATAGCGCGATTCAGGATTTCATACTAGTAACGCCATCTAGTTGATTCTGTGGGCGTCCGCCACACTACTCCCCCTCGAGACCGGAGGTCGATGCAGATTGTTTTTGCCAGTGTGCCAGTTGTGTTGCGTGCGTCTCAGTGAGTCGAGACGGAACATCCCAGTGAGTCGGGATGCTGCTCCAGTGAGTCGGAGTCTTTGAATTCCACGGTGAGTCGAAAGATGCTGTTCCAGTGAGTCGGAACAGTGATGTCCACGGTGAGTCGGGACGTGTGAATGGGGCATAGCACGTGATGATCCAGCGTGTCGATGGCCAATCGATGAGGTGCCGGATCTCGGAAGCGTGCTGCAGGTGCCCAGTTGCGATGCGGTGTAGCCGTTGGAGGGTGAACCAGTGCTTGTACACAGGCGTCGTGGTCCAACCAATGTGGCTAGAAGTGGTTGTCGGCTGCTGCTGGCAGGATGCAAGGGGTAGGTGAGGGTGGTGCGGGGTTGAAGCTCATGTCGGCGAAGGTTGCGCTCTTGTCCATGTGCGGGGTCACCAGTTTGGGGGTACGTGATGATGTGTACCTCCCAAGGGAAGATCTTCCACCGGGCAGGTGGTTTTTGCCGCGGCCCGACGTTCTCTCATCGGGAGTTGTATATGAGCTTATCTCGGAAAGAATGTTGATAGCGCGATTCAGGATTTCATACTAGTAACGCCATCTAGTTGATTCTGTGGGCGTCCGCCACAGACGTTTTTGCTCTTCGTATTTGTCATTTTTTCTTTAGGAAGATGTGTCAAATCGTAGTCCACAAATAAAAAACGAAGTAGATTTTCGGTAATAATTCTTTAAATCAGATTAAACAAGTATCTTGTCACTTGCCATCGGGGATAGTGGTCAAACCGTCCCGTATCGGTCCATTACATATAGATGTGGTTTATAAAAACCGAAAGTGCGGCTTTCGGTTGCCAAAGCAAATAATTATAGACGTTTACAATCAAACAGGCAATTACAGGAGTAATCTAGTTCTAGTCACATTACATAGTTCGGTAAGGTAACCGCACTAATTGGAGCCATGGACAACGACCGATTTGCAAATTTTTAACAAACTACTTTACGCTTTTTATTGCACATTTTTTATGCATAGTTTACTTTAGTTAATGCATATAATCCGATGTCTATAATCACACATCCTCTTCGCTGAGATAAAGGTTCGGTGCGAGTAACTGCGAGTAATTGTGAGATTTACAAATTGCCAATGTCTTTATTAATGTCTAAGAAAATGGCAAATGGTGGCAAACGACTGGTTGGGTGACTGGAAATAAGGGTCGAATAACACTGACCCGAGAAGCAGATACAAAAAATGCAAACATTTTTAGAAAAAATAGTTTTGTGTAAATCGAAACTATGCATAAAAGTAATGTTTCTAAATGTAGTAGGTACTATATAATAAATAGTAAATCTTCTATTATTAGAAAGCTGAAGTGTTTGTTTGTTTGTTTGAACGTGCTAATCTCATCAACTGCTGAGCTGGTCCGATTTCAAAAAATATTTTAGAGTTGGATAGTCCATTTATTGAGGAAGTATAGTAAAGGCTATATTATATTTAAAAAAAAATTGGCGGACGAAGTCGTGGGCACTGCTAGTATCCATATATGCCAAGAGACAGGGTATTAAAAAACAAATAAAAACAGCAGCGTGAAAATATTTCCATCAATTCTTTTTCGTTGCTTGACGTCAGAAGTGTGTTGTATCCCAAGTGATACGCGATCACGGAAGCGGTTATCGCGAGCGAAATGCCTCGCTCTACCGCTTGCACTCGCACCATACACGCTGCATTATCCACATTACTGTCTTTTTGTTCCCGGTTGATTGTTTAAACGTGCGTCGATGCGGTATCCACTGGTTATTATTTCCACTGCGCTCTCACTCAAAACGGCCTTAGTCAATTGTGGAAAATGCTTCTCTTATTGTTAGAGAAGAACAATAACAGCCTTCATATATGTTTACAGCGTCTGAAGGCTTGATAGGCACTTTGCCTCTCCATTACACACACATATTCAAACCATTGTTTCTTGTGCTCCCGTTTTTTTATTATTAGAACGGTATTTACATATCGCTCCGTGTCCGTTTCGTGCGATTTGCCAGAAGATTATTACACTGACCGGCGGACGTGTGCCGCGCAGCCATTAAATTGCGCGGAAAGTGTATTCTTGATATCTGTCATAATTTTATGGAAATTTTTGATAATTGCTGGTCTATTGTACGGCGAAGTTGGTGTATCTAGCGGCAAAATCAGTGCAGTTTCTTGCGAAAAACTACAACTATATTTCATTTATTTAATTTTATCAATCACTAGCTTACCCGGCGAGCTTTGTTCCGCCATAGAGGAAACAGTATGTTCCGCTATAGAGGAAAAAGTATGTCTGGCTCCTGGTTCTAAGCTCCCTCTCCATACCAATTTCAAAAAATCGGCTCAGCCATTCTTGAGTTATATATAGTGTAACTAATACGACTTTCTTTTATATAGATAGATTAAACAACGCAGTGTTATCTAACTTCAAAAGTTTGAAGTTTGTGCTTCTTAAACTTTGTACCTACTATAGCTTATACAAAGGTTCTAAACTTGGATATTTTATCATTGTGTTGTTGTAGGTATCTTAGAATTAACATTTTTCTTTTCTAGCGTAATATACTGCATTTAAACCTGTATTTTGTTTATTGTATTATATTCTAGATTATTTTTGTCAAATTGACTTATAATTTCCCATTGCATGTGAAAACGCCATTACATTGAATTTCACTGGAAATGACTGAAAGCTCAAATTGATGTCGGTTTTGTACTTACTTGTACATTTCCGATAAAGAATAAATACATGCGGCTAAAATGTTGTGAATAATACTCAAACAATTTAAATGTTTATTTACACTTACTATACGATTTTTGCTGCTGATATGAAATTAAACTGATTTTTCTACCTAAATACCTACTCGTGAACAGGAAGTCTGAAAACACAATTCGATACGTCGCGTCGGGCGTTGAAAGAATTTTTCAACGCCCGACGCGACGTATCGAATAACATAAGAAAAGTAGCTCGAATAAAACCGAAAAATGAGTTTAATTAGGTACTGAATTTTTTTAAACATATTTTAAAGGTAAATCTTCTTAAAAAATTCACTCGCGGTGAGGATAGAACTCGCTTCTTTGAACCTGTACCCAACGACTGTGCCAACTAGACTACACGTGTTCACTCTTTGATCGGCGAATCTCAAAATATCTATATTTTATTTTGACATCGAGGTGCTTACTTACGCAAGTTAACGTCCACGAAAACACGTCAACCTTACCTAAACCATCAATATTACTTTGTTTACATAAAATTTTCCTGTCTACATATTCTATTAGGTACAACAATCCCTATATTATTATACAATTCGTTCGAAAGACGCACACTGTATTTAAATCATACAGAAAATTGTATAATTACAGGGTGGCGCGCCTGAGACACTATGTTTTATGTACTTTAACTGGTCGAACATTAATATTGTATTATTTATAAGTACAATTGAAGCCGATGGCTAATACGACAATTTGAAACGTTTTATTTCTAATTATATTAGTTGTGCCTTCTGTTTTCCCTTGCATTAGTGTTCTGACACTGTCGATTTATAGGAAAATTAGCGGCGAAATGAAAGAAAGGAAGAAAATATGTTTATAAGAACAAGCACACGTACAAAATAGGGAGAGACCACAAAAATATAAAAATATCAATTTTATAATATGAAAGCCGTATGCGAACCCTAAATGGGCTCCGGCCAGGCGAAAATGCGTACTTTTGCCGGCCTTCCACTGCGAGCGGAGCGGAGTTAAAAATGTGTCAGTTCAATATACAACGGTTGTTCATTGGATGTTAAACTGACACAATTTTAACTCCGCTCCGCTCGCAGTGGAAGGCCGGCAGACATGACTTAAGAGGACAGTCTACGTACTCTTTCTCCATACAAACGTAGTCGACTGTTTCCGCCCTGGATAAAGACATTAGACCAAATATGTTTATACCATAAAAAAACCCATATTATATGCCATGCCCCTACGTTTTGGTTTTCTTCATTTTATAATTAAAAAAGAAATAAAATTCAGAATTATTTAGTTTGTATTGAGATAAGAGTAGGTAGACTGTCCCCTTAATATTCGACGAAATATTGACTTAGCGTATAAGCATAGAAGTTATGGGTACCTACTAGATAGTGAAATATATTTATAATTAGCAAAGCGTACAGGCGCAAACGTTTGTCTCAGCTTATAAATACGTAACACAAACAAAATCTTTGTAATTACCTCGCGTTTAAACACAAAGTTACAAACCATTCAAACGAAAAGTTTTAATTCTTAGCATTAATTACAAAGAGCAAACGACATGTCGCGAGAGCGTTTATTTTAAACATTAGTACGCGGCCGCTTAAGGGGGCTTATGTACGCTAACTGTACGGCAAATACAGTGGCTTCACCGCGGGCGTAACTACGCTCGAGTTGTACGCTGAATACGGTAGCGCTGTTTACGCTGACAGCTGTTTTACTACAATTTTTGGTCAGCTCTCACAAACAACTTTATTTTGTCTATTACAGTTACAGATAGCATCGAGGGTTAAATAATAGGTCTATAATGCGTTAGTTAACTTAATCGATTAAGGCTTGATTTGACCAAATTAGAATAAGCAATGAATAACATTTTTCCGCATAAATCGTCATTTTTCAACAGCTCGAGACTCTCTCGAACAAAAGGCGATTTTGCTATTCATTGCTAAATCCAATATGGTCGAATCGAGCTTTAATATAATACCTATCTGCGCCCAGCAGTTTCAACCAAGTAAGTCCCGATCTCGCGAGAATATTAGGATAACAAAAGTAGCCTCTGTGTAGGTAATTCAAAAACTCTAGCTCTCAACATTTCAAGTTGTATCGCAAATTGTAAAGAAGCAACAAACTTCCCCACATATTCTTAAATTCGCGTTTACAGTAGGTAGGTACCTATTAGTACAATTACGTCGTCTTGAGAGATGGTAGGGAACCAATTAAATTATTATTGATGGACGATATAGTGACGAGGTGAAGCGTACCTACATACGCTTCACCTCGTCACTATACTTAATGAGTGATGAATATAAAGCACAGAAATTAGACAAAACAGAAACAGAAATTATTATTATTATAATTTTATTTATTTATTTATTATTTACTTAGGTACCTACCTACATATCTATAAAAATAAAATTTATCAAAATAAATCCAAATCCTCGCGTTGTCTCCACTATGCGTTCAGACAAAAACTGGTATATTGTCTTATTTAGATAGATATATAATCTTATCTTATATTACTTATATGTAGGTATGTAAATAGTGAATAATATCAACTCACAAGCAAGCAACATAAATACACGCAGATTCTTAGTTAAAACTTGTGAAAATTTATTTGAGTTCTCCCGGTAGTTCTGTGACTGTGTCGGTGCGATGTGAACAAGACAAACATGTTAATTTTCACCCTCCAACACACCCCTCCCAACGAACCCCTACAAATTATACCCGGTAGAGGTTAATGGTGAATTATTTACAGCAAACTTTGAAAGTTTATGTAAAACCAGTCATACCGTAGTCGGGACGCCCCGCGCCGAACGATTATTTTAATTGTATTACGTAAAATTACTTATGAATTGTAACTGAAAATCGAATGTATTAATTTGTAATTGTACATTTAAGTACTGGTTGAAGCCTACGGTTTCACTCGGGCAAGTCTTGGTCAAACTAACACCGGTACGTATAGGATCTTTAATATTTTTGAGGAAAAATACATCTACAAAAAAACACAACGGCGACGCAAGGCTGACCAGTGCAGGCTCAACCGCTTAAAATCTATTAGCCTTATTAAAAAACGTGGAGTAAGGTCGGCGTAGAGAGAACATGCTTTGTCTTTTTCCGTGACAAGAACTTTCAAAGTTGACAGACAGAAACAAAAGGTGGTAAAATTATTCCGACTTTACTCCACGTTTAGTAATAAGGCTATATGTGATTATACGTTCACTTTTTATTTATGTATCCTTTCTAGATTTGGAAATCGGGATGTATTATAGGTTGTGGAAATTAATTCCAACCTATAGGTAGTGTAAAATTAGATGATAGTATGAAACTAATTTTTAAATATTATCTGGAAATTACATCTTCGTTTTAGATGGATATTTTATAAAAAGTATAACATCTATTACCAAAATTATAAAGGGGAAAGATTTGTATATTTGTGTGTGTGTGGTGTGTGTGTGTGTCGTATGTTTGTAATGAATAAACTCAAAAACTCTTTCACCCAATGAAAGTTACATTATCGAGGAGTAATATACTTTTGATCCCGATATTAACCCGGGATCGGGACTTACTCGAGTGAAACCGCGGGACGCAGCTATATTTAAGTAATTTTGTAAATTTATTTTCGTATTAGGTCCTATATTATGAATTAGGAGGTAGTCATATTTTCTTCCATAATCTAGGATAGTTCCATATGTGTAGTTATTTTAATTAAAAATACACACAGGTAGAAAGAGCGGTATGAATACACGCATAATATGTAGGTATAAGGATAAGAATATTTTTATTGCTATTATTTGCTATAACTGTGTACATTGGAGGTCTTAAAATATAAATAGTTTCAACAGTTTACTCATTTCGAGCATGCAATAGGGTGGGTAGGTTTATACATATCTGCTAAATATGTAAAGAAATAAATAATGAAACAAAGGTTACCCTGTCACGGGGTGGAATATTATACCATAGTGGTTTTCTTAAAATATTTAATGGTCCTTTAATATTTAATCACACAGGAAGTTTATGTTTGAGCTATAGGGTCGAGCTTTTACGGAAACTTACTGATAAATAGTTACACATATAACCCAGACGGAATTTATGAGAGGGTGGGTCAGTTTGTTGCTGTTTATTGGACAATCGCTAAATCGATTGCAATGAAATTCGGCGTGTAGATAGCTGGGACCTGGAATAACTTTTATGGCTACTTTTTAAACCCGATAATCCTACTTATTTTTTTGATACAGGATGAGCATTTGAAAACTGTCTTACATGATGGTAAACGATGTACGGTCTAAAATGTAGCACACTTATCGAGAAGAAAGAAAATGTGAATGAGAATTCTGATCCGAAATATCTCGGGACCTATTATAGTCAGAGCTTTGATCATTAGACCACAAATAGTTCTCTTGCAACTGAATCTTTTGCATCTAATGGCATGAAAATGTCATTTTAGACTATTTTGCTAAATAATAATTATTATTTTTTATTACATAACTCGGCCACATACCCTCAAAATCCGAACAGTAATACTGTAAATACAGGACACATCGCTTCTGATTCCGTTGGTCTCGGACAGAAGGACCGCTCTATGGCTCAAGACAATTCCAGCGTAAGCAAGCGTCTTTAAAAAATATATCTTGATCTACAGGTAGTATTAGAGGGAGCCGATACGGTGGCTAACTACAGAGCGAAGGTGAACCTCAACACACGGAGCTCCTTAACCCTAATTAGGTGGACGACAGCGAAAGCGGACGTAACAGCCCGGGAACCCATTTTCCCCCACGCTACGTTGAACCAAGCACTTTTCCATTGTTTTTTAATTAGTTGTCGCTTAAAGTTTTGCGCCTTTTGCCTTGTTCACTTTTGAAATTTACTGTTTTTTCACTCGTACGTAGAGGTAGCTCGTTCATTGCGCTTTGAAGGATAGTTTTTATTAAGCGTCGTTCGTTGATAATAATTTTTGAAGTTTCCAGTTTCGAGCGAAAACAATTGTGTCGTTTGCGTTAAAAGCAGCCTCTGACGAGAGGTTGCATTTTGAGTTGCGCTTTCTGTTTTTTTCCACTTTGATGCGTTTAATTAAGACCGTGTCAAGTGAATTCACACATATTTCTACCCCTCTAATAAAACTTTAAAGTTATTTTGTACATATATATGTATGTTTGTTTCTACATTCTGAATCCATATGCTTTACGCGCAGTTTTGGCAGAAGTGCGTCGCCGTAGCATCGCGAGTTCTTTTGTGACGCCTATTTGCATAATTTCAATTCATTTTATAATGATGCATTTACTATATCTAGCACGTAATTCTAGAATCGGGGTATACAAAGTGGTCTTTATGTCATTACAAGATTCGTAATTATGTTTCATCGCTACCACGTATCACGGTCTCTGAGGCGCGTCTGCAATGCAGAAGGTTGCGGGTTCGATTCCCGCCGTGTTAAAATATTTATGCTTAATAAAAATGTTTCTGGTCTATGTTTGTTTTCTATGTATCGTATGTTATTTACAAAAAGAGAATAATATGTATGGAGTACTTACCTATATCCATTGTCTATAGTAGGTAGGTACCCATAAGTACGAGCCTAGTGCTAAGGTTGTGGCTAGATTGTGCCACAACCTTAACGTCGTCAGTAACGTCGTGCAACATTTTTGAAGTGTAAACTTCTTTTAGCGCGGTACGCATATTTTTAGATGAGATAATAAAATCTCTGGACTCGCCACACCGTTACCGAAGCGCGCTATATGTACTTGCATATATGTACACACTATAGCTGCGATAAGTTATCACTTCTGTCGGCACTCCCGGAGTGAACCACGTTTTTTTAACTAAATTCAGTATTTTGCGTGAAGAAACAATGAACTATTAGAGATACATAGGTCAATTCTAACTAGGTGCCTTCCTACAAATAGCGGAATGCAAAGTACAACTGCGTACAAAATTGTTTAGTTTAATATTGTTTGCTCACAATTAACATTAAATTTTCTCATTTATGGTTTCAAATGGAATATGTTTTATTTACATAATTAGAGGAACTATTTGGTTTATTTCAATTTGAGAATGTACAGATAATTACAACAATGTTCCAATTATTGAATCAAAACAGTGAGCTATGATTCCACGTAGAGGTATCTACAGAGTTATGTTGGAATTAATTATAAACATTAGGAGGAAATTGTAATGGTCTTTATGTGCAATTAATAATTGTTATTGTTCAATTTGTGATGCTGAGCATCACAAATTGAAATTAGGCTACAAAAGTGGATATTATCTACCTACCGTGGAGTTGTACAATTTATCTCTACATATTATAAAACAAAGTTCTTTGCCGCGTCTGTTGGTTTTCACTATAGATTGAGTGATTCAAGAGGAAAGTTGAGGTGGAAGGTTTAGAATTTTAATAATTTGATTTTTTTTTCTTCTGTTTTGTTAAAGACGTTTTTCCGTTTTAAGCGCGTGGTGTTTATTACTTTTAGCATTGTTTCAACGCTCAACGTTTCGGTACCTTTCCAGGTCACTTCTTCAGGATTGACTTGAAACGTTGAGCATCGAAAAAATACTAAAAGTAATAAGCACCACGCTATTAAAACCGAAAAATGTCTTTAATTTTAATAAATTGTTAAAATGTGACCATAATTGTTGGAAATATCGTAGAAATATTTGAATCGGGTTCCATTTTCACACATAATGAATGATAACCTGTTACCTAAAATACTGACTGTACCTACCTAAAAATGTACTTTCAAGTGGGGTAGTTATGATGCGGAGTTGAGAAGACAATTAAGCTCGCGTTGACTGTATTCAAATTTATAATGTTTTGGGATTAGTTCGACATACACCAAACTTGTCGAGTGAGGCAGATTAATATCCTTTAAGAAGTCTCTTTATGGTTTTAAAAAAGTAAACAGTTGTTACCTACCTATTTAATGAATAATAAATAAAACATTTAAAATATTTACTAACTGTGTCCCGCGGTTTCACTCGTGTAAGCCCCCATCCCGTGGGAATTTTAAAATACCCTTTCTTATTTAATGCCTAGGTACATCATATAAAGAACACACTCCAAATTTTTAGCTCTCTACTTTCAGCGGTGGGCTTTGCAATGGTCCATTAGTCAGCCAGGACAAAGCATTTTATAGATATAGATAATCATTTAGTTAGTATAATTAGCGTTCGATGTCGCGAGTGACGCGTCCGCGTCGCGTCGGTGTCGGGTCGAGTCCGCTCTTTGTTTACATTCACTCAACACAGCTTTGAACTAACTCGGAGGCCGAGGAAATGTAAAATAAACAGAACTTTCTCGTAATGTTTAATTAAATTAATCAGTTGATTAGCCGAAGGTGTAAACAATGGTGTTTCAGTGGCAGATACCGGCTTTGATCTACGACTGTTGTATTGTTGTGAGAGTGTAGCCGGCGCCCGCGCACGACCGCGCCACGCCGTCGCCTGTGTCACTTCGCCGCCCGCGCCACGTCGCGATTATCGAGTCCTAGAGTTTTCTATTTGATGATTTATACTACACTGGGCCGAGACCGGGTCGAAAATATGTTTATGCCATAAACTCTGTATTAGCCCCAACGCTTTGATTTTAATTAGAAAATGAAAAAATATCGTACCTACCTATATCGTGGCAGATATAGGTTTTATGGCATAAACATATAAGATCTAATGTCTTTAAGCAGGGCACACTCGACTACGTTTGTATGGAAAACGAGTAGGTATCCTTTTCTCTTAAGCAGTTAACCGCGGGGCAAAGCTAGTAAACAATAAAGCCAAGTCACTACCGACTGCTGAATCGAAACGAATACAACGAAAAATTGTGCGAAATCACGTTGAAAATAACTCATGAATAACGAGAAAGATAATCTCGCCAACTCTGTTCTTCAATATATTTTTATATAGGAAACTCGGGTGAGATGGACCGAAGGAAACTTGATTTTCTCTTTAAAATATAAGGAAAAGCTATTTTACAGCAGTTATGTACTTGTACATCCTACTATCCAACTAATATTATAAACGCGAAAGTTTGTATGTATGTAGGTACCTATGTCTGTTTGTGACTTTGTTACTCCTTCACGCAAAAACTACTAAACCAATAGAGATTAAACTTGGTAGGTATATAGATAACTGTAGACCTGGAATAACACATATTATTATGCTACTTTTTATGCCGGTATTTCCGCGGGATCGGGACTTACGCGGGTGAAACCGCGGGGCGCAGCTAGTAATACATATAATAACGAGGTACCTATATTAATAAAAGTTTATGCTTATTGTTTTGTAAAGCTGATTGTATTATTTTATTTGTACTAAATTAAATATTTATACAATTTTTTTTCTGCTTCGCGATGTTGGATTAAAAATAAACTCAGTTTTCTTTACGGGATAGTCTATCCTGAGGAAGAGACGTAAAGGTCTCGAAACGTTGAGCATTGAAACAATGCTAAAAGTAATGAACACCACACGATTAAAACCGAAAAATTGTAGGTCTATCCACATAATGTCTAGTGTACTAAAAACGATAAAAAAATCTAACACTAAATTAAATCTATAATTTAATAAATACAAAGTAAAATTCATATTAAATAAGTTCATTACAGCCAAGAGCTAGCTGCATTTCCCCGCTGAATGGCCAAAAATAAGTTTAATTAAAAAATATATATTATGTAAACATTATTTCTTAGTGTTAATCCACACTTAGGAATCCCGCCGGGTACTAAAGTTTTTGAAAGCATTTTTTCAAAAGCAGAAATATATATTATTCAAAATAAAAGAAAATGGTCCATCTCACCCGCTCGTACTATATCGTAAGTTAAAGATTCAGAAACTACAATGGCATACATTTATCATAGAGATCGGAGCGACGACGTTAAACAAATGTATTATTAGCGGAGATTAAAGACGTAGGCGCCACGGAGACGCTCGCGCTCGCGCCCCGGCCAACTGAACACTCGTCTTAATCATACAAAAACATTACGTAGCTAGGTATGTTACCTACACATTTTATTGTTATTCAAAGAAAGTTAACATTTGTTTTTAATACATCAGTACATCACTCGATGTTTTAAAAATAGGTAGATTTTTGTAATTTGTATTGAGGAAGCTAGGGAGACCTATATGTACGGGGTACCTACTTTTTCGTTTTTTGTATAGTGTTGTGTAGGGTTGTGATTTGTAACCTTTCAGGTCGCCCTAAGAACTCTAACTTGACCTAATATAACGACTGCTATCTGAGATAATAACCGGCAACACCTGTTTAACGTATCCAAAGCATGGAGGCGCTTAAGAAAATGATTTTAAACTAAACAATGCCTGCTTTTTGAAAAATGCTTTCAAATTTGTTGCTCGGACGAGCAGAGCGATTTACTTATCGATATAAATGGTAAAATAGTCGCTGTCCGGTCTATTTTCGATCAATATTTAATAGTCCTCGAGGTATGTAGGTACGTTATTTAATACCTACTTACTATTTACATTGCATGCATTAAACAGTCTTAAAACTATATTTAGGCAAACGATCGGAAACCTAAACGTAACAAACGATACGAATCAATCCAACAGAAGGCACGAAATATTAATCGTATAGAAACTTAAAGTAGAACTCAGACTATAAACTTAACGATCGCCCGATAAGTTAAGGCCCAGAGGTGGCTAATGACTATGATTTATTTACAAAATATTAAGGAAACGACACATTTCAGTCGGTTTCACTTCGTCCGTAACACAATAGCGTGACAGGGACAGCGCCAGCGAATTTCAGATGTTACACATCAACACAAGTGCATGACTATGAAAAATTTTAGACCGTAAAATCAAACAATTGCTAAGCTTATATTATATTATACGTATTAAACTAAATTCAGTTTATATACAAAGTGTTATTAGTAGGCATAGGTAAAATATTGAGACTAAAAAAAAAAATTAAAGAAAAGTTTAAATAAATTATTACTATATCTTTTCTGAATTATCAATTTTCGAACGATTTTTTATTTGTAGTTTGATTGCACCTTTAGTGTTCAGAAACTTAATAGGGAAAAAAAAAAGATTATGGCCGGGTAGTTATGCTAAATTCCATCGATTCGAACGACTTATTGTTTCACTGTTGGATTATGTGTTATTTATAACGCGTTGGTCCCTCCCTGCAATAGCGCGTAATAAGTTCAATGTGCTTCACTAATTTTGTAATCGCTGGCTTTCAATCAACCTGTGAATGTTAATCACAAGCTCTCTGCAAAAAACTTATGAGTTCCTTGGGTTTTCTCCTCATTGGAGGTTGCTTTCTGAAGATACACTAAACTGTTCATATTTAGAGGAAAGGCTACTCGTTCTCCCTACAAACGTAGTCGACTGTTTCTTCCCTGGATTGCTACCATGCCCATACGTTTTTTTTTCATTTTCTAATTAGAATACAAACACAATTAAAAAAAATTACAATAATATGTTAAATATCATGGCCATGGCCTAAGCCATAGCTAACTATCTAAACATATTTTCTCTAATATCTTTAACCAGGGAAGAAACAGTCAATTACCTACGTTTGTAAAGTTTAAAAGGGAAAAGGGTTGGTAAAATTCAAAACGATTATGTGAAAATGACTTACCTATGTATTGAATAAAATTATTTTGACTTTGACTTTGATTATCGTTTCTTCAGATTACGACTAATAATTTAAATTATGGATAATAAAGAAACTTTAAATAAGATTTTTATTACCTAGTGAAAATATAAAAGTGTTATTTAAAATTCTGTTATTTGAAAACAAGAAAAACGTCTACCTTATGATTGGGTACCAAAAAAAAGTAATCAATTGTACTTGATTTATAGTAAGTCGTCGTTAATAGTAGAGAAACCTTTGATTCAGTTTTATGCTGCAGTTAATATGTTGGTTGAAAGAAAGTGCCGATCACGTCTCGATTGTAACGTTTTTGTTGCTTTCCAATAAAATGCTTTACGCACTTTTAAGTCGTCGACTATTTTATTCAAAGATCCGTACATAAACGGTCTTACTTACAAAAATCTCGTTATTTAATATATAGCCGCTTGTTAGCGATGTCGATAATAGCTCTTATTCACTGCATCAAAAAAATTTACTTACAAACGATACTTAACGCCTGGCTATACGAACGTTTTCATATTTTATTCTGGCAAGACTGCAGTTTCGGATGATTTTTTAACGAAATCGTTAATTCTTTTTGTAATTTTTTTCATATTTTTTCTGTCATTTATCTGTCAATATAAAGATTTTTGTCATTGTCAATGTCAAATTTCAAAATCAATATTACCAATACTTGTATGTATGTGTATGTTGAATTCAGTTCAGGTAGCATACTATGTAGTTAAAAATGATATTATTAGATAATGCATGCTACAGCATGTTACCTTAACATGTAATTAAGCGCTACGTGCTATGGGAACGGTGTTGGAGTCTAGACGAGTTAATTCATGCTTTGACACATTTTGACTGACGTTTCTAATAACAGCCGATAGTTAATTGCATAGTCAATAAATATACGTCGTCTAAGTGTCAAATATCACGAAAGAGAATCTTTATGCCACGATCAGGTTGTAGTTTATACGTGATTCGCATTGACGACGTCGGAAATGGCCCACCGCGGGACTTGTTAACAATTTCAATCCAATTTAATAAATGCTACCGAAGTTAACTGAACAATGAATAGTTCGATCACGAAAAAATGATCTTACACGACGGTCGTGCTCGGCCGTCCACGGTAGTCGTGTCGTGGCAAGGCGGGTTGCGGACTTACCCCGTGGCGCCGCGCCGCGCCGCGCCGCCCGGGGCATCTGACCTGATCCATATAAAGACAGGCAAGGAGTTATATGGAAATCTAGCAGAGTCCCGTTTAACCCGCGTAAGTCCCGATCCCGCGGGATTTGCTAAAAACCCTTTCTTAGTAGATAGGTACCTACACATCACAAATTTTATGTCTCTAGGACCACCGGTTTGGGCTCTGCGGATACCTATAAACATAGTTGAGTCAATCCGTCAGGACATAACATTTTATATGTAGGTAAAGAAATAAGTATTTATTATAATAAGGGAGTTCCCCTTTTATTTTGAGTCGTAATTATTTTAATATGTATTGTCTAATATTTAAGATATACCTACTGATTTCTAAGCACTATGTAAGTAATGAATTGAATTCGAATTCCGACCGACCGCGCATGTACGCTAATAACATCACTCTCAGTGAGAAGGAACACATCGTGAAGACACCGACATGTCTTAGCACTCATACGGCATGGGACATTCGCCAATCCGGAGTAGGCTCCCGTGGCGTCTTACTGCCTAACCCCTCTAAGAGGAGGCCCTTGCCCTCCAGTGCGAAAAATAAACGGGCTTTTAATATTTATTTATTTTTATTTCGATGTAAGTAAATCCAAAATGTAATTTAATGTGTTACATAAAACACATAATAATATTATAGTTCTATCCGATCCGGTGGTTGTCCTTTGCTGCATTTTATAGTGCAGACGGGGATAATCGCCGGCTTGGTGTCCACTTCCATTGTTTGCGAGTAAAATTGTTATTGAAAAGGGCCTCTACGTGTTTGGCTTCGGCTCCACGCACGCCTTCCAAAAGTCCGGGGCTCCATAGATAGCCCCGTGATACTGGACGTTTAACACATTAATAAAACACATTATAATAATATTAGTAGTGAAAACAACCATGTAAGTTTAAAGTCGTATGTTACATAAAATTAGTCATCTGAAGACGCGGATTCCATTGCTGGGTAAAGGCCAACATTTTCCACAGTAGCCAGTGTTACGTGCTCCTCACCAGATCGAGAAATGTAATTGGTTACTATTAAGCCGGGTACTCATTGTATTCCATGGCTAGGAAATTCATCTGTAAACGAAACACTTCCATGTACTGTAGCGAAAACAATTGTCTATAGTCTATTTAATATTCTCTGAACCAATCTGACGTTTTCGGTGTTGCCGGCTTTTAATGAAACAAAAATAGTGATGTAGTAAAAGTGTTCATTCAATCAGAATAGAATCAGAATCAGAATTCTTTATTGCAAAAATGATGAAATACCCTAAAGTTATAGTTTCAAGACTCTACACAACTTCTTTATTTCTAATAAGTTAGCTACAATACACTCCGAATTAATATTAACTACAATTAAAAGTATGATCAAAGATTTAATTAATTTAATTTAATTTAATTTGCTTGATCTATTTGCATAAAAAAATCGTATATGAAGGCAAAAAGTGATCTCGAAATTCCCATAGAATTAGGATTCAGACCTCGGCCACAACTGCACGAACATAGTGTCGTCGCCGCCGTTTGGCATTCCGGCGCCCGCGCCGGTCATTCATCAGTAGATGTTGAAGTTGTTGCGTTTGCAGAGCACTGGGCACGCGCTGTACCACGCGACGTCGTACCGTGTCACGGCGTTCTCACCGCGCCATGGTTCTAAGTTATATCAATTCTTATTCTTTTACATGGTAAAAATAATGTAGCGTAGATTATGAAGTTTTTATTCTGTCACGGATGATGATGACGAATCATTTTGAAGATCAACAATCTTCTTTTTCTTCGGCGACAAAGATTCATTGCTCGAAGTACTTGGTTGAGGATCCATGTTAATATTATTTTACACACCGATATAAAATAACAATTAATAAAACAAAGGGATACTTGGCAACGACTGACAACCATTTATTTCTCTAAAGAAAATGTAGGTAGGAAAACGTAGGTTGATTTTAATCATGAAAAATTGGGTAGGTTAAAAACAAATTTACCTTACGTCCTAAATATAAAAAAATCGTTGTGATCACTCTATTACCACCCCGCGAGTCAGTTCGTATTCGGCCCTGGTGCTTCGTTTTCCTTTAAACCCTTCAGAAAGATACCTTTTTTCGTGAACTAATTTATTTCATTTACTACTGTTTTTCAAAAAGTTCAGTGATCCTAATATAACTTTGCTTAGTTGCGTTTCGTTAGCAAAGCAAATCAACCACAAAAGAATCGCGAAGGAAAAGTGAAAACCTTTCTTTTTCGTTTCTTGCCTGGCCGAACACGTACGTTTTCCGTATACGTATTCGGAATACGGAATATCGACTCGGAATTTCGTGATCCTAGAGCAGACGTTCGTTTTTTTTAAGCTATTATGTATTTGAAATGTTTACAGTCAGTAGGTACCTATGTTTTCCGTTCGGAAATAAAACGAACGTGTGCGTCAGGCTTACGAAAATTCGCGCACGCAACACTGCAGAACTGGTGTGTGTATGGGCTTAAAATAATAAAAAAATGTGTTTTATACTATAAAAGATGACATCTTACATATTCCTAACACAAGAACTTGCTTTTTCGGCAATCGCATAATTTAGAATTAGATTTCGATATTGTATTGTCAATTTTCAATTTTTAATTCAAAAAGTTCATTTATTCTTCAGAATTGTTCACTTTTGAACGGTATTTTTAGAATATACCCATCACTACCATCTTGAGGGTGACAACATTATCTCAAGTTTTGACATTTCGAAATGTCAGATTTGTTCAGAGATTAAGAAATAGACTATAGCTATCACGGTTCATGAGATACAGCCTGTTGACAGACAGACAGAAAGCGAACAAACAGTTAAGTCTTTGTAAAAGGGTCTCATGTTTACCCTTTGGGTACTGAACCCTAAAAACAATGCGCATACGTTTGCGAACCCTTAAGCCACAAAAAAGATGTTGCCAAGGGCAAATGGAAGCGTAATGCTAGCGCTGAAAATGAGGCTAAATACCATAAATTGCGCAATCATTGTAACAGAGTGTGTAGAGATGCACTTCGCCGACACATTCATGACTCTGTACAAAACGAGGATCCGTCTAAGGTTTGGAAGTTCCTTAGGTCTATGGGAGTTGGTAAATCACGTTCGAATTCCAAATTTTCTGATGATCTTAACTTAAATTTACTCAACCAACATTTTTGTAGCTCTTCTAATCTAAGTAATTTAACTAAGTCGAATACTCTTTCCTATCTCTCGTCAAAACAACTACCCAATTCATCTTCTTTCTCTTTCTCTCAATTCACCGACGTCGACGTTAAGAGTGCCATTAAATCTGCCTCCTCTAGTGCAGTGGGTACTGATAGTATCAGTCGTAACATGATCCTTCCAATAATCGATGAGATAGTTCACGTTATCAGTCTTATCTTCAATTCATCTATTTCCACAAACTCTTTTCCTGCGGCCTGGAAAGAAGCTCAGATAATTCCACTTCCTAAAAAACCTAACCCCTCTTCCTTCGCCGAGTACCGTCCAATATCTATTCTTCCATTCCTCTCTAAAGTCCTTGAACGCCTCGTTCATAAAGAATTAAGCGTCTTTCTCTCTAAAAATTCCTTGTTGGACCCGTTCCAGTCTGGCTTCCGCCCAGGGCACAGTACGACAACTCACAGTTACCTGTTTGGGCGACGGCAGCGTGTTCGGATTGATGAGAAGTACTCTTCTTGGAATCCGATATCTGCCGGTGTCCCACAGGGCGGCGTTCTTTCTCCTCTCCTTTTCGCTGTATATATAAATACTATATCTTCAAATCTCTCTTCTTCCTACCACCTATACGCTGATGATCTGCAAATTTATGCACAGGCACCTCTTGCTAATTTGGAATCGGCAATAAAATTAATAAATGACGATCTTATGAAGATATGTGATTGGAGCAAGTCATATGGCATTACGGTAAACCCTGTAAAAACCCAAACAATAATCATAGGTAGCAAAAGGCTGACTGACAAAATTAATTACTCACACTTCGCCTCACTCACGCCTCAGGTTGTTCTCAATGGTACTCTTGTACCCTTCAGCACTGAAGTCAGGAACCTTGGCATCACTATAGATAGCAATCTGACTTGGGACCCGAAGCTCGCTAGGTTGAGGCAGAGGATGTTCGCATCCAATGCTTCGCTTAGAAGGTTGCGGAATTTCCTTCCTACTGCCACCAAAATTATGTTAGCACAAACTCTGCTGCTCCCTGTCCTTGACTACGCAGATGAATGCTTCCTCGACTTGAGTGAAGCACAACTAGACAAGCTTGAGCGACTGCAAAATCTCGCCATCCGTTTTATTTACGGTCTCCGTAAATATGACCATGTCTCGGAATACCGCGGAAAGCTTAAATGGTTGCCCATTCGTCTGCGTAGGGACTCTCATATTCTCTCTCTTCTTTATAGAATTCTTTTTTCCCCCCACAACCCCCTCTTATTTAAAATCCCGCTTCAAATTTAGTCACCCCCCAACTCAATTCGTCCGTTCTTCCAAGGCTCTTCTTCTAATAATCCCTGATCGTTCCTCCACCTTCTATCAAAATTCCTTCACCGCTCGCGGTGTGGAATTGTGGAATGCGCTGCCTGCGTCTATCCGCCAATGTAAGTCGTTGGCGATTTTTAAAGCAAACGTCCACAAACATTACCTCGATCTTGTCAAATCTGGTAGATCAAACAAATAGGTGTCTGTTTATTACCTACACTTTTATGTATTTTTATGTTTATTTATATTGTTTATATATTATATTTAAGTATATGTGTATAATATTTATATGTATGTATATGATTAGCATAGTAACCTATATATATTTATAAATATATTGTATATTATTAATTTGTAACACATTTGTATTTATTTATGTACTTGAATTGTTATCTATATTTCTCACCATTTAATTTATTTTCACGAGTTTATACCCACCCATCCCCTCCTACAATTCTTGTCCATCCAAAGGTTGCCTGGAAGAGATCGCTTTTAGCGATAAGGCCGCCCATTGTACCTATTATAAAATTAGCTGTAAGTTTTTGTTTTTGTAATGTGTTTTGTAAATTTTTGGTGCAATAAAGTTTTTATCTATCTATCTATCTAAGCCGTGAGCCGACGCGACGATTGACATTTTTTTACAGCGACCCAAAAAGGCGCTCTCGGACACTTACAAGCTAAAACCTTGTTACTGTATCGCGGATACAGTAACGAGGGAGTTACAAGGTTACTGGTACAGCTCGTTCGTATCCGGCTTTAGAGATAGGTACTATAACAATGGCCGCGGGTTCACGATGGATGCAGGCCACTTATGACCGAAGCATCTAGAAATCTAGGGAGGCTTATGTCCAGCAGTGGACTTCTTACAGCTGAAATGATGATGATGACTATAACAATGATATAACAACATGATAAAACAATTTCGTCATACATAACCTAACTAAGAATTTGCGTCGGTATCGGCGATAAAATCATTTGGATAACTTTGCGAAATGTTCCCGATTAACATACCTACAGGTACACAAACAAATTGTACTGTTGTACTTCGCTTGCTTATACGAAACACGGGCTGTATTTTATAAAATATACAACAGTTTAAATGATAATTTATACCCCATTGTTATTCATTGATGTTATTATATGTATATTTTGCCATTGTTTCAAATCAGAGCATATTTCATGCATTTAATGTTTAATTCCGTATCGCAATGGTTGATATGCTACGCGATGTAAATGCGATAATACATTTTACAAGTGGATAATTTTATGAATTACATCTTTTTACAAGGAGTTACGCGAGAAATGATGAGGCGACTTCCGTTATTTTTATTTTGCTGATTGTTAAATTTGATAAAACCGATTTATATATGGAAACAAATTATTGGTCTCAGTATACCTACAGTTATAAAAAATACTAAATATTATGTAACTAAATATTATATTAGTACAGATATATTATCTTACTTCTTACTAATATTATAAATGCGAAGGTAACTGTCTGTCTGTTACGCTTTCACGCCTAAATCGCTGAACCGATATAGATGAATTTTGGTATAGAGATAGATAGAACTTTGGGGAAGGACATAAGCTACTTTTGATCCCGTAAATCCTACGAGATCAGGACTTACGCGGGTAAAATCGCGGGCGCAGCTAGTAGTTCCTAAAATAAGTTTTAAAACTAACATGATCGTTTTTACTACAAATATTACAAGAAACAAATGAAAACATGGTAAATATCCCGTTTTTATATAATATTTATGGTAATACAGTAATGTAGGTATTTCATGCAATCATAAACCTCCGATCTCGTATTTCGCAATCTTGTTCATCGAAGGAACTTTATTTTCCAAGCAAGTTGCTACGAGAGTCTGGGAAATACCTCTTTGTTCTACGACTTTCTTTTAAAACTAAATTCCTAACTTTTTATTAAAGTTTAATAATTAAAGTTTTGCTTTTTGTTGACTAGAAAGTTTACTTCTTTCTTTTACCTGTAGTTATTTACAGGTTAATCTCGATTTCGAAGCTCAATAAAAATAGAATTTCTACACAAACTTTAGTTCAAAGTTTTAGTAGAAAAAAAGTTATCCGACAACGATCACGACTTGTATACCTACTTACTTGTAATACATTTCGTAACCTTGCTGAAATTCAATTCGCAAACCTTCGTCTATTTCGAACCAGTCTGGGTATTATAATTATTATTATAATGTAACCATCGCATTTGAAATTGTAATTGACGACGCGACGCGACGCACCGTCGTCGGTCATGTGACGTGTGAGGGGTAGGATGCATCTCATCAACTCATCACAAACTTAACATTTCAAATATCACCATGCGCAAAACAACATACGGACGGAGCGACTGCGACACATAAATGAAACATATTTTATATATATTATGTATTTAAATATGCGTGTGTTCCCTTACTGTAACATATTAAAATTAATGTTTGCCTACATCATTTTATATCAGACACCTACATACAGGGCTCGGATACCGGTTAAGTTTCCAAACCGTTATCTTGTACTTGGCGGAAAACCTTTTCATTTCGGTTTCGATCCTGAAACCTTTTTTTCTTGAAACGGTTTTTTGGGGAACATTTTCAGAAAGTTCTTGTCACATTAAACGGTTTAGAACAATAAAACCAGGTTTATTCCTTCCGACGTTAAAATAAAAAACAAAGGACATCTACATTGTGCACTAATAGGTTTTTGTTAACCGGTTCATTTAGGTTAAAATAAATATTCTTAAACGTTGGTGTTTTTAGGATAGTTCGGAATAAAACCGAAATAAACCGGTATTAATCTCTATTATTCATACCGGTTTCGAGCCTTGCCTGCATATATTGTGATAGGTATATGTTACCTACCTATAAACAATGAAAAGTAAAAATATCTAGGTGAATAACACAGGTAGACCTGAGTCGAACAACGTAAAGCTTTCGCTGATGAATGCTCGACATTTTGTAAGAACCTTATTTATAACCCAACGAGTAGTACTGTAAGTTTAAAAGGCCATAAGCCAGGTAAAACGGATCGCAACTTTACTAGTTTACTGAAGTTGATTATTTCGCACACTATTTAATATAATTTATTGATCTCAATTGTTTGTAACAAAACTGGAATCGCATTCGCAGTACTTTGTTCAGATGTACTTGGAGATCGTCAATTTAGATGTCAATAAGTACAAGTACGATGGAATTGGTATACCATACAAAATGACATTATTGACACTGTCTTGTCTATACTATTAGTTCCGTTAACGCTTACTATCACTATCAGTAGATAACAGCGCTAAGATGGCGAAAATCAAAATAGGCACAAAAAACAGTGCTCAACATCTAGTCCAGGGTTGTTGTATCATAGAGGTCAGTGCGTATAACAAAATATTTGTAATATTGCAGTGTGACTCAAGCCGAAACCGCCAGTATTGTTCCATTCGGCTTGTGTAATGATATTCATACACACACACACCATTATACGCTCACACACTTGGCCATGATATCTTTATATTTAAACTAGGTTCATCCCATGGTTTGATCCGTTTATATCCTGATCTTCAATATAATATTCAATTTTACTCTGGAAGTTTACAAGGGTAGCAGGGGTCTAAGTCGTACTACCAACCGGACTAATACGTGTTCATCTAATCATAAGGTTTCTATTGGTAACATTCTGAAAATGAGCAATAATACTTGTTTCTGGTGAGCTTTTCATCAGTCCGATGATAATCTTGAAATCTTCATCTAAATAGTAGGTAATATGTCACTGATTTAAAACTACTATTTTTCATATAAAAGAGGATCATTGAAATAGCAACTTCATGAAGATCGTCGAAGAAATACGACCCGTAGAGGAAAACCAACATACAAATATACTGACAGGAGAAAGTAAATTTTGCTAGACAGCTGTGACATACGGACGGACAGACAGACATGACGAATCCATAAGGGTTCCATTTTTTGCCATTTGGCTTCGGAACCCTAATAATCACCTTTAAGAACTATCATTACTGTAATAAAATATAATAACGATCATTTTATACCTAAGTATTGGGTTTTCAATAAATAAAAAAATATATACGGTCGAATAGAGAACCTCCTTCTTTTTTTGAAGTCGGTTATATAGAAACAACTTTTGTTCGAATTAAGTTTACCACAACGCGTCTACTGTTTCTTAAAGCGCATGTAAATGGAAGCAATAAGCGTATTATCTATCATCTAATATTTAAAATTTCCATGTCACAGTGTTAGTTACCGTACTCCTCCGAAACGGCTTGACCGATTTTTATGAAATTTTGTATACGTATTCAGTAGGTCTGAGAATCGGCTACTATCTATAATTTATAAGGCAAAACAACGTTTGCCGGGTCAGCTAGTAATAATATAAGAAAATAGCCGTTACCCACCTTAGTACAAAGGTTAAAGCACCTTTTTATACAGCTTGTCGACATGGTAATAAGAGCTTGTTTTATTATCATAATATTTTATGATATTAGGACATTAAATAACAACTTTATAAGTGGAGTAACTTAATAAGATGTAATGCAACCTTGTAAGTAATACAAGGTACTAAAATTATAGCTCATTACTTATTAATTTGTGACAATTATTCCTAGTTTTACTTCAATCATACTTCAGAAGATTGAAGTAGATAGTCCACTGAATGAAATGCAATCAATAAGTCGTATATGTCGTAACTTATGTTGAACTAGCCCAACAACATAGTTACTGATAATCTGATAAATTCGTAATCAAAAGCTCATCTATTAATTCATACATGTAAAATTAAAAGTAGGTACTGGCTCAGTGGTACTGACTGACCGAATGATATAATATAATACTTGTCAAACCACGTCAATTTATACGAATTAGGTTCGATAATATTTTAGGAATTCATAGATTATGAATTTACAAATTAGCTACTTGCGAAAAATTGTTTAAAATTTGAACACGAGCATTGAACCGTCAATATAAACGGACTAAACACTGTACGATACCTACTTACTGTCTAATTTAACCGGTAGCATTGCAAACCCAACACCATATCGGCCACCGACATTACCCGCGCGTATATTTAAATCACGCAGGAAACGGCGAGCAATAAAAAAACAACGAATAAGAGAATAAAACAACAATAAGAAAATAAAAGCCCGTTATAAATTAATACTTTACCAAGTAGGTAACCGGAGTACGCGGCGCGTATTAGCCCATGGCCTCGCTACTCGAAACGACGAAAAGAAACGTATTGGATTACAACAAACGATAAATAAACTCTCGAAAATAATGTTTATATGTAAATATGGGGTATTGTTAGAGTAACGAGTCTTGCTAAATCACAATATGAACTTGATTTATATCTCTACGGTTCGCTTACCTTCATGGGAGGCCTATAAAACCCCATCCGAAATGCACGGGCGCGGGCGCGGGAGTACGCTGGTGTAGGAGTACGCTGGTGTAGGTGTACGCTCCCACCCCGATGTGTACGTTTAATTGGTCACTTTATGAGTCCACAAAGCAACACTTGCGACTTGAAATTCTACCGCGAGACGACCGCACTCGAGAACGTGTTCCGGGACAGCCAAAACTGCGCCAAGGGGGATTGTTCGTGTGCTCGAAATAAGGCACGAAAGCAGTGCGAGGAGCTCTGTTTGGCCACAGAATTATAAATACGTTATTTTTACAATTGATAAACATTCGGTGTTTTAGTAAAGTATGTGCCGAGTTCGCTTCTCGGGGAGTAAATTTTGAATACAAAAATGTCTTTTTCTCATTGGAGGTCAGTACACAGTAGATGTAAAATTAACGATTCAAAGAGATATATTGTAATATCTGAATGAATAAAAGTACTTTGATTTTGATTTTGTAGATGTATTTTTCCTTAAATACTTTTAGAAAAGCCTTTTAAGAATTTAAAAATAAAATAAATATAAATCGTTCGCATTTTAATTATTCCATTTATCACATAGGGCAAGTGTTGCATGGCCTGTTAGCCTCGATAAGACAATGGTCATCTATTCGCCGGAAGAGCGCGAGCAAAGTGCATTAACGAGTTGATCACGCGCCGGCTTTGCGAGGAAATTCGTTAATATCCTGCAAACCTGCGCCGCTGTAGCGCTAACAGATGAAAAACTGAGTGTGTTATAGTAGCCATCCCGACTGTCAAACTAATTATTTTTTGTAATCAAAAATATGGAAACGATAAGTATTCAATGTATCCTTTACTTTATCTGCTCACATAATAGAAGACTAGTGGGTTAGTTTAGGGATAAATGGCCCTGTATGATTAGTTCTACAGGATTTATTAATTGTATGTACCTACCTATGTAAAAATACGTACAGTATCACAGGGAACTTCGGATGTTTATGGAAAGTGCGTGAAGCCAAAGTTACCACTTAGATCACCCTTTATATAACACATTTTAATCCCAAAGTATCATGTGGACACCTAGTCGGTGCGGCGATTATTCTTTTCTGTACCTACTAAAAAGCAACCAAGGACAAACACCGAATTGGATTAAACTATTAAGAGCACTGCGGGCTAAAATTACTTGAGCTTCGGGGAACTATGGGGATTACATGGCGCCTCGTAACAATATCCAACAAACACGTAAAAATTGCAGACAGCTTGGTTCGCCAACACCAGACGGTGTCACCGTAAACAACTGAGCTAATTACATCATCATCCGAGCGAGGTTCCCGGTTGCATTCCTCTCGAGAGCCCGGGGTCCGGTTTCCTACTTTTACGACTCCACTTCGCACGATCTTCACCATCTGAGCAAATTACAATGAGGGGGCAACAGGTACGTCAGCTGGCCTTACTAGATTTTAAGTCATAACTGGTATGCCAGAGCGCGAATTCTTAATTTTACTTTTCAAAAACGTTACCACATTTCTGTCGAAAGCAGGTGGTCAAACAGACAGGCACGGACAGACAGATGTCCTATACTTTAAAATATAATTAAAGGTTAACAAAGTTACTTGATCTGTCTTGAACTTTGGGTTCGTTAAAGAGATGACTTCAGTATGACAAGAATAATTTCATTTAACCGAAACTGCTGCACCCATTTCGAGAGTTCTTTCACCAATAGAAAGTTGCATAATCGTGGAGTAACGTAAGTAGTCTTACTTTTGATCCGAATATTTCAACGGGATCGGTTACGGTAACGGAGTTACGGATACACAGTTTTCGTAAATTATATGAACGGTGAACAAAATAGAACTTACTTAGAACCTACACCAACAACAACAACCAACATGGCAACAAAATATTTTCGATCAAAACATGAGATATCGATAGTGTCCGTTTCAAAACACGTCCGTTTCATTGCGGATTCCCCCTAAGTAATTTCTTAAATATATTTTACCTCAAAACGTTTAATAGGCTTGCAATTGGTTCAATAATATGACAAAAATACTTATATAACTTCCGCATTTAAAACACGAATAAAACTGAATCTATAGCTAGATATATAGAATTATCATTAATCCCCCTTTTGTAATGAATATTGAAAGAGACTATTTACATACAGAGTGTTGTGTCAAGTTCAATAGTAAAGGTTTTCGTTAAATTTATGCAATAATATGTATATTCTGTTGAGGACAGCGAGAAGTGCCGCCAAATCTGGAACGCGCGGACAATGTGTCGCTTCGGTTGAGAGACTATTCTCTAGATGACTTCTGAAAGAGACAGATTTAGAGGTGGTTTCAACTTTAAACTTCCTCAGACTTTTGGGCATTATTCTGCTGATTATTTGCAGTTCAAGCTTTTAAAAAAGTATTAGTACCTATATATGGAAAGGTTATGAATACCTACTGAATGCGACAAGCAAGAAATCGAATCAAAAAGAAGGCCCATGTTTAAATCGATATATTATTGATTATGTTTTTATTGTAACACCGAAATAAAAAAATACAATAAAAATAAACTAAGATAACTTAAATCTAAGTGGCACAATGGCCAGCCTTATCGCTTAAAGCGATCTCTACGAAGCGGTCCAGCAGTGGGTTAAATAAAATAGATCATGGTGAAGCGACACTTTTATTTTTCAAGAACTACGCCGTTTCTACTTTTCCCTATAGCAACATTTTAGAATATTATAGTCCAAATCGAAATATTTTCTCCCTACATAAAGTATCTCCCATAATAAGACATTATTAGAATTAATCCGTTAGAACGCAACGCGAGTTCGCTTATCAACGAAATACTGAATTGAGTTCGCGCCCTCGGCATCGAGTCGGAAAATCGGTAGGGAAATAATCGAGATATGAGTATCGAATCGGTGCGGAAATTGCACCATTTGCTAGCGTTTAAAAGGTGTCGGCGCGAGGTGTCGCCTTTCATATACGATCTAAATTAGACTTTAAAACGTTGTAGATAGAACTTACAGTCGAATGTTGCAGGCCAAGTTTCTTAAAATTAGATTAGTGTCTGTTAATCTAGGATTTTTATTACTTGTGAGCGAACGAATAGCAGGATATGAGTATACCTGCTGTATCTACGTAGGTATATTTACTTTTTTACTTTAGAAAAAAGTCTAGACTTCGAGATTTGTTACATATGCCTACGTACTATCAACAACAAAAGTGGCTACCCACCGTAAGGTCTAATTTCGCTTAACGTAAATTTAGATTAACTCAGTAAAGATACCTCTACGACTTTATTGTTAATTGTTACTTACAGGATTCCCAACTTAGCACTTTCGGTGCTAGATTTGGCACTATTTTCGCAATTCCAGCACTGTAATTTAACATTCAGCACCTAGCACTTAATCTAGCACTATACAGCCATCATTCTGATATTTTTCTGGTCACTGTAGAAGCGAACTGCGAATGTTTATAATTGTGAATTTATCAATTTAGTGTTTCGTAAACTATAAAATCTACTAAAATGGATATTCCTTTAAGCAAAAAAGTGAGTTAAGTTCAAAATTACATAAAAGAGTGGGAGAACGATCCAAAATACAAAAAGTAGCTTAGACCTGTGCTCGCAGATAGTTTGAAAGCAATGTGTGTATTTTGCAAAACAGAATTTAATGCGAGAATATTTGAAATTGAGATGTATTCGGAATTATTTTTTTATCAATCTAGCACTATTTTTCATTTTATTTTATCAATCTAGCACTAGGTATTTGAGGCGTCATTTAGCACCATATCTAAGATAATGAGTTGGCAACCCTGGTTACTTACCTACTACCTATCGTCTGCTTGCATGCGAATTTAGATACACGATAATTGTCGCACATTTGATATTTATAGATATACCATTTATTCAATAAAACACAACACACAAATAGAATAACAATATTAAAAGGTTAAAAAATCAATACACAGTCAATTAGTACCACATTAATAGCTTTAATTTGACATTAAGTACCAGCATATAGCTCTTTGATCAATTAAATGGTGCCAAACAGAATAAAGATCTGATAAATAAAGAGGCACAAGACGAGCTTGCCGCCTAAAAGCGATCTCTTCCAGGTATGTACTATCGAATAGTCTATCACCCAGACCCGTTTCTTTAAGGTCACCTGGAAGAAAGGAAGAAAATACAAATGTAGAATGTATTTTATTTTGTCTTTAAGCTTTTCTTTATGTTCTTTGTATTTATATTTGCATTCTACGTATGTTCTAAAAATACCAATAAGGTTTATGTAAAAATATATATTTTCATCTTTAAGTAGCTCTTATTTTAGTGAGCGACAATAGGCGACAATACATTTACTCTTTTCAAATGCAAGGTACCTCTTACCCCCTATAAGTATGTTTATTCTTTCTTATAAGCGCAAACCTTGAGCTTTGTACCTAACAATGAACACGTGCCAATTATCATCAAATAAAAACAAATTACAAATAGGTGGCGTGGCTTGCGGAGACCGAGGTGGCGGCAGTGGATGGTTACCCATATTACTTGTTACCAGTGTAGCATTTATAGAATAGTATGTTTCACCCACAAACAACACACCTCGACTTGTCAGCACTAGTGTTAGCCTTCTATGCTCAACTCACTTATCGATAAAATAACAGTTACCAGGTTTTAGTTAGTTAGTTTTACTGTGTGTTTCCACAACTGGGCCTTTTTGCGTTACCAGGTTTTAGTTAGGTAGTTAGTTCATTTTACTGTGTGTTTCCACAACTGGGCCTTTTTGAGTGACTTTAAGGTGTAGGTTTCCTCACTATGTTTTCCTTTACAGTAAGAGCAATTTTAATAGCGCACATAAAATGTTCTAGAAAAATACATTGGTGCGCGGTCGGCCAGGATTCGAAACCACGACCTTTGGAATGAAAGGTGCGGTATCTACCACTAGACCAGCACCGCTCTTTACCAGGTTTTATCACTCACAATCCTCCGGTTAATGTAGAAATCCGTCGATTTATCTAACCTAAATTCAAGCACAATTTGTCGATGAAGAGATAGTAGATACTTAGTAACTGCATTTCGAGGTGGCAACTGCAATTTGTGTAAGATCCGAATCTTATACCAATAGTCTTAGTTGCAATAACCCTTGGACGGGACCGATCCCAAGGGTTATTGGAATTAAATAACTAGAGCGCAAACTTCTAGCTAGCGTCCGGCCGAAAGTTCGGTTTCGGTTTCTAAACTGATTTCGGAAGTTCAGACATGACGATTCCATAAGGGTTCTGATTTTAACCATTTGGCTACGAAACCCTAAAAAGGAGTCGGGCAAATAAGCCTCCATTTTATTTAAAAAAACATTTCCGGCAAATCTGCCTCCATTTGATTTACAATAGGTACAATACATTTAGAAAAGTCATTCCGGACTGTTTATAAATGTATATATCCGTGCGAATTAGAGGCGTGTCGCTAGTTTTACAAAATTATAACTATACTGAAATCGATATCGATCATGCGATAATTGCGGTGTACCACTAGTCATCGGCCGCTGTAAACTGTAATTTCAATAGTAACTGTACAAAACATTACCTTGCTCGTTTGCTCGGCTTGTGGGGGTAGAGCGGGGTAAGAGGGGAGCGAGGGGGTTGGAGAGGGGTGAGTGAAGACCCGGCTATCGTACACTAGATGGTATCATAATGATTATTAACATGTGAAGTCGTGCCAGCCAGCGCGCTGCCCTACGCCCCAGATATGTTTGACACAACTCGGTTATTTTAATATAGGCAATTAAAGGTTCCTGATGGATCGCAAACTTTCTACCAAGTTTTCGATTAGCAGTCTGCGGTTGTCTTTAAGTGGAATTTAAATTGGCCCGAATCGATCGCCCGGATTTGTTTACGTCAGTTTTCGTGTTCTGCACTTTGCTACGAAATTTAGTTATGATTGTTTTGAATTTGGAGGAGAGGTGTTTGCTTTTGCATCGTATTTAATTAAATGCTGCGTCGGTATTGGCTTATACCTGTAATTGACAGAGGAGTCGAGTTACATGAGATAGCAAAATCTTTGTCACATTATTACGTTGAAAATTGCTGAAAAGAACAAGGCAAATGTATTACTCAAAGCGATTAATTACCTAATCGTTTGGAAGTATGGGTAATTTGCTTGAAAAGTAACATGATTAACATGTAGCTATGTTGCTTTTCAAGAAAATTATAGAACTTTATAAAAACTATATTAAAATATGCTGTAAGTTTCGTATGTCGATAACAGAATCTAAATCTAATTATGCCTTATTAAATAATAAAAATCTAGTTTCTTTAAAACCATAATATTACAACATCTAGGTATACGAGTATAGGTGATTTTGTAGGAATTTTGGTTTTGTTCTGACTTTAAAAACTATCCTATATGGTGACACTAGCTGCACCCCTTATCGGGTAAGTACCCTAAGTGTTAATCTAGGTCTCCAGCTATTTGCATGCCAAGTTTAAGAGGATAGTCTCCATTCTCTTTCTCCATACAAACGTAGTTTAAATTTTCCTCCCTCCCATGTCTTTACATTAGAGCAAATATGTTTATGCCTTATAACTTATATCTGTCATGTCATGACTATGCATCTACCTTTTTCTTTTTTTCTTTTTTTAATTTTTTAATCTTTTATAATTATTTTAATTAGAAAAAAAAAGGTAGATGCATTGTCATGACAGATATAGGTTTTTTGGCATAAACATATTTGCTCTAATGTCTTTATCCAGGGAGGAAAATTTAAACTACGTTTGTATGGAGAAAGAGAATGGAGACTATCCTCTAAATCGCAGTCTTGCATTCATAATTTCTTAAATATATAATATTAGATTTAATTTACTTTCTGTCCATCTAATTAATACAGTTTATTATAAATATTAAAATAAAATACCAAACTTATGTGAGAAAAAAAATTACACTTGTCCAAAATGACTACAAGTAGGTACCTATATTAAGTACCTAGTATATATTAATAGTATCATGACTAGATGACTACTGTTTTACAAACCGAACCGGATTCCAAAACGACAAATAATAAAACCTAAATCCAAATAGGTATACTTACGAACAAATATCGAGCAAATAATATTGATTTGGAATCAATATTTGTGTAACAGAAGTAATATGGTGTGAAAAATAGAGCATTCGTCTCATTTCACTACACTACACACACTACACCGTATTTATTTTTTGAGTACCTTTAATATTTACCTATGTATATTTATTGAAACACAGAGACAGAGCACGTATTCTAAAACTAAAAAGTCGCAACATTGGCTCAGAATTGTTTTATTCCCAGCAGTCTTTTTATATTCGACGCGAAAAAACATCGACCCAATTTGATTATACACAGTGTTGATAGAACAGCAATGTAATTTATCAATACATATAAAATACAAAGTCCTGACTGATTGACTGGAGTGACTTACTCACTGAACTACTAAATAACAAAACACTGTCACTACTTCGTAACATGTTACATTACAAAATACTACTGACTAAAATACACAATTTCTGGATCTGGAGATCTGGGTCTACCTTAAAGACCTATAATACTTTATAGACTTTTTTTTTTTAATACCTACATAAATAGACTTACATACATATTATATTACATAAATAAGTCATAAGTCATGTAAGTCTATAATGTATATCTTATAGACTTCATACATCTCCAGATTCAGGAACTGTTTATTATAGTACCAATATATACTTCAAATACTGAGAACCAAGCTTGGTGTAGAACTGACGTATGTATCATTATGTAATTTGAGAAATACCTACGTAATAAATTGGCTATGAAAAAACATAGGACATACAAGTAATAATAGATTTTGGTTTGACTTACCTATTACTTTTCACCGAACTTGGTTTTGAATCAGCATGTCATTGTGTCGTTCGCTAAAATGGAATTAAAAAATAACAGGTACCATATAGGTAGAGTCTGTTAAGGACATCGAAAATAAACTACAGAGACATCCTCATCAAAACCAAATAAATTTGCTTTCAGAATTCATGTGTATCCGTATACTGAAACTCGTTCATGACTGCATGAATTTCAGTGCGAATTAAAGCCAAACCAGGGCGAGGGTAGTCAAACCAGATTCGAATTTCTAGTTTGAAAAGAATTTAATTGAGAAAAATTTAATAGTGCCGAGGCATATTTGAGACATTTTAGTGGTAGAAAAGTGGCTCAGGTGTCTACATAAGTTTCATCGCAATAAAAACTTATAAACCCGAAGTCGTCAACGTCTACGATATTAAAGTGAACTGCTTATTACCGTACAAACTTATTTAACAATAAGTAAACTAAAATTGACCAATGCTTTTAAGGAAATTAATTTAAGCAGTTCAGCGACTGACGGAGTTTTAACCGGAACTAACTTATTACGGTACCATTAAAAATTTCAACTTCCGGTGGACACAATGTGTTAAAAATGAACAAAAAGAAGCACGTCATTCTGCGAAAATGCGCGCTTGTTTAGATTTAGATAGCTACTTTGTTTTTGAAGTCAAAGTTTGTCTTCTCAAAATATCAAATAGTATACCTATATCTATACCCCTAAACTACTAGAAAAGTATTCATTTCAAACAGAGTTTCTCCATTTTTTTGTCAAATCATTTGATACCAATATCAGGCAACGAATTCAAGAACTTAGAATAGATTGGACAGGATATAACTGTTCCTGAATTAAGATATAATGGACGGTGGCGCGTCGACGCTGTCGCGCCGGCAAGATGAAGTGGCTAGCAATTGTCTATATAAAATGATTAGCTACATGTAGTGCGTTAGGAGGGCGGTAGTCGGTACACCGATGCGACACCCTTCAGGCTGCATCCACTCAAACACGCTCAGCTCGCCTTTAATGAACTTTGTGTCACTATTCCCCAATACAAGTACACTTTTCTTTGCCTCTATCGTATGTTAGTTGGGACACGGGACAAAGGCGTGTGAACTCGAACGGAAGGGGTAAACGAGCCCCGCCACTTTCCCCCTACTCTTGTTGTTGCGACTATTTTTGCAAAGTCAAATGGGTCGTGGTTTAGTAGAATTGGCCGAAAAACAGCCCGAAACACGCTGCTGGGAACCAGAGCTTGGCCTTTGAATGTTGCGTAGAGTTTTTATATTTTACGTATGGATTTATGGAATATTTATATTACTCAACATCCGCGAAAAACTTAAAGGGAAACTGAAAACCTATTTACTCTTGATTTAAAGACTTCTATTTAGTTTTGTTAAAATATGTTAGGTGAGTGAAAATAAACTAAAAATAATTAAAACTCACCTACATAATTATAGAATTTGCTGATGTTATAGAATATCCTTTTAAATAGGTACTATTTGTAAACAACATCTGAGTACCTACCTACCTAACAAATCCCTGAATCCAATCACAGTAGAAAAGGAAAACATCTGAGGGTATTCACGAACATGGCCGTTACTCTACACGAGGCAATGGCTACTATAGGTATGGTGGCACCGGTCATACATACATGCCATGCTAATCCAATTACCAGGAAGCAGGGGAGTCAGATCCAACATTAAATATTGTAATATTCAATAATCTACATCTACATACGTGCATTTCAATTCAGTAATAAAATAAAACGTGTGTTTGTAACTCGATTAATGTCCGATTTCATTTATTGTCATCTGTAATTAGCGGGACACAGACGTACGTATATGTCCCGAACGCCCCGTCAGAGCAGTACGAACACGTCACTAATGGAGCCTAGTTAACTCGCATTAGTCGAATGTATAACAGCTAGTGTAAAGCGGAGCGCGTCGCGTGCTGGCTCCGGTCTTACCTAACGAGCGACAACCGCGCTGTGGGATCGCAATGAATTATTATTTAATCAATTGTCATTTGGGCGATAACGAACGTCAAATCAATGAGGAAGACTCGAGATAGGTTGTGTGTAGAGAGAGCCAGGGCCGGCGGTACGCGGCGTGTCGGTGCCGAAGTAGGGTGGTGTGGCGAGGGTGGTGACCAGCGTTAGATCGATTCCTACCGTCGATATTATTCTGGGGTAATTAGAATTCGCGCTTCGAGTTGCCCGGTTTGCATACATGCAATTTTAGTAATGAAACCTTCACGGACGTTTGGCTGCATCGTTCGCTTTTGTATAACATCTACTAGACTAGTTGAAACATATATAGATAGAAAATTGTTCATAATAATTGATAGACGAGCCTTTGACCAGTATCTCACCAGATGGAAACTGCAGACCATGTATGAATAACCGTGCTACATAATCGATATCGAAACTTCTTGTGCATTCACAAGGGCTTACGACTCATCATAAGTATAATTTTAAATTAGTGCCCAAAGGATAAGGAATTAATGTCGTCTTGGATAGATAACTTCACATTTTTGCCTCAACTCGCCAACGACAAGACAACTTAAGAAGCCATCTCAAGACCAGTTCCATCTGTAAAAGTCACAACGCAAATTTTGATTGAAGACGTCACTTTTGAGTTTTTCTTGTGATTAAGAACATGACCGTCTTAAACATCTTGACGTCTTGATCTTATCGTCTACAGGATATCCACTCACAGGAAGACGTCTTACCGGGCGGTAACATCGCTTAACTGACAACTTTACCCCAAAAGTTCTGGAATAGAAACCGCGTTTATTCAAACGTAATGTGGGACATTAGCCGACAAGGTGGGAAGGCGACCTAACGAAGGCGGCGAACAAGAACTGAATGATGATCTGAAGATCGACATCAGTGGCGTTCGCTTGGAGCGAGGCTTGGAGGCTTGGGCTCAGCAGTAGACGACTAAAGGCTAATGCTGATGATATAAAAGAAAAACCATTAAAAAATAATTGAGTTTAATAAAAACTATGCTCATAAACACGAACTCTTAAAGCCAAAGTACTTCGCCAGCATTTTCTAATACTTTAAGGCGGTTCTGTTATTGGGTTCTAATTTTCTAATTGCCGCGTTCTATTTCAGTTAAATTTTGCAAATATGTGCGGATCTTTGAGGTATATGATCCTATGCGTATGCTAGTACATAGGTACGTATTGCCCGCATGCAGCTTGCAGAGCTCTGAGCGTGAAATATTTCGATTAATTCGCAAATTACTAGTTAGGTTTCGGTAACAAGGAATTCAATCGGATTCAATGTTTTGTTTACCGCCGTGTAACAACGAGCTGGTAGTGTAGCCGTATAGCCTCGGCATATATTAGGATTACTCGATCTCTTCACGAGGGTGTCGTAAAAGGCGACTAAGGGATCTGATGGAGACTAGCAAAACTTTAGTTCTCCCCGCGCTGTGGCGGATTAACTGTTTGGTTCTTAGGAGGGTTAAAATATTGCCAAATCTATTTAATAATTACTTACTCTGTGCTACGAGTTGTCGACTATAAATAATTTTGGGTTTTAGCGGACCCCGGTCTTTCAAGAAGGTACATCGTTCAGATGAGAAAAATAAGGACTTTGACTTTTTTATTATGTTAACGAAAATTATGATGTTTCTATTTGTATATTAGGTACATAAGGATTGTAGGACTAGGTATTGCTGTTCTGTGCATTGCGTTTCGAAGACAATAAGTTTGTCGATTTACATAAAATGTGGCTTTACGGGGAGTAATAATACTATATAAGTTATTACGAATTAGAAGCCATCGAAGGCTTTCGCTTTACGGCCTGCGATGAAAGCCGACTTACATGCAATGAGACGATTTGCTAAAATGCAACCACACACCGTAGAAACCACTCGGAACAATCGAACAAACGTTTCGTATATTATCATAATCTACTTAGGCTCGATTAAAAAAAACTGGAATAAGCAACGAATAGCAATTCTCCGCTTAAATCGTCTTTCGTTCAAGAGATTCTCGAGGTGTTTTATCGAAAAAGAATTGTTATTTCACATTTATAATATTAGTAGGATTTGAACTAAGGAAATTTGTCTATGTAAGTAAACTCGCTCCTTCACTCAACTCCTAAAGAAGAATGAGGAGTCAATCCTGAAGAAGGGACCTGGGAAGGTCTTTGATTTCTACTTTGATCTTCTTTTGTTTTTTTGTTTTGATAGTTGGTATCGGCTATTCAATCTGAGTTTGCTATCCATGCTTTTACTTCTTAATACCTTACCACAACCGATGAGAGCTATCGATTTAACCAAAAGGTTTCTTCCGTTCCGGTCTTCAAGATTTGATCGGGACCGGGAACACCGGGACGGTTGAGACTTTTGGGTAAGTCGATAGGTCTCATCAGTACCGTTGCCGAGACGGTGACCGGGACGGACCTACCCTTCTCACCGCACCTCACCTCTTTTCTAATTTAACTAATTGATTGAAGATTAATTGGTTCTTTAATGGCCATTTATGAAATAGGAAGACTTGGTCAGGATTTATGTATTTCCTTTTGTAATTTTATTACAATGAAAATGCACGCGATGCACCGTACTCACTCCGTTTATGGTATTCTTTCCGTGATATTATAGCCAGTAAGGGGGCGTCCATAAATTACGTGAGGTGTTTTTTGACATTTTCTTCCCCTCCCCCCCTCCCTGGTGAGATGTCGTGAGATTTTATTCAACCCCCTCCCCCATCCTCCAATCTCACGTGAGATTTATCAAAATGTGGGTTTCTTACGTAAACGCGTTGGATTGTTATTGTAAAAAGAGAAAAAAAATTTGCTTCATAGCGTGTTCAGTTGCTGGAGCAGTAAAATACAGTTCCGGTAGTAGAATTTTTTTTTTCAGTGTGTACAATCTGGATTAAATGGACCAAAATAGTATAATTTTTTTTTTGTTTCAATCAGAAAAAAAATTGCGTGATATTTGCCGAGACCCCCCCCCCCCCCCCCTCCCCAACGTAAGATTAGATGAGATTTAACTCGACCCCCTCCCCCCCTTAAACACCTCACGTAATTTATGGACGCCCCCTAATATATTACCTATTATATTATATAGTCAACCCGTATAATGTTATCTATTATTTATTATAAAACTCACTCGCAAACGCACTCGGGGACAGCCGCAGTAAAGCTATTGCATAGCATTTTTTTTTAAATTAGTGTGGGTGTTGGGTTAGGTTAGGCGACCGAATCTAGAAATTCCGTAACGAAAATAAACGTTACGGAATTTCTAGACTCGGTCGCCGCGCTCAAAGCCCGCGATAAAAACTAACAATAGCTTAAAAAACTTATTTATGGTCCGAGAGGCGTAACATTATTCTTAGCTTATGTAGTTTGTAATTCACAAAAGATGTCCTAATAATTAAGAAAGATAATTTTTACCCATATATTGACTTTTATGTTCGACAATACGCAGTTACATAAATTAACTAGGTGATGAGAAAACGAGACACAAGTGCGAGTACACACACTGACTGTTAGTCGACGCAGGCACGGTAACGTGCGCGTCCCAGCAACACCAGTGGTGCCACAAAGCGACAGTTGACGTGCCAAATCTGAACAAGACATTTTCCGTTAGCCCCCGTCCGCTCTCTTTGTGTACACAATCAGCACTAGCTTTGCCCGGCAATTATTCAAAATACATTGGGCGATATTAGATAGGTGCGCTTCCTACGCGTTTTGCATTCGGAATCAGAGAGACTTTGTGCTTCGCTCGTCACTCTAGGGAGAGGTGTGTTTATACGTCATCTGGCGTACGTTGTACCTATAGTCCGCCAAGTGAAGTCGTAACGACGGGAAAACTGGGCACAGTTAAACTGGTACAAACGTTTAAGCTTTGAGCTTTGGGTACACTTGCTCTGATCTTGCATATTTTATCCGGGGGCTTAGATATCACGTACGCTTTCAAGTTGGATCTTCGGTTCAGTGATTGATTGATATGTTGACTACGCGAACCCTTCTTACTATTTGATATTCAGTACTTTTATCTAAATAATCTAGTTGCGTATTGATGAGGGTTCTAACATTCTGCTATACTACTATACGATACCTATCCCTATTTTTCCAGACGAATAGGCAACACAGTTCGTTTACGTTCATTGGATAAACTATTGTCGTTATTGCTAATCGAACCCGTTCGTGTTCCGATTCGGATACCGGTGCAGCCATTAAGTCTCTTCACTCTCATTCTTGTATAAATATTTATTTAAGTTATTGGAAACCACAGTTTAGGAAACAATGCTTATTAAAGTCGAGGATATTTATTAAGTCCTCTAAAATGTGAATACACGATTCCTGAAAATAATACAAACTCCCCTTTCAATTTTACCAAGACACAGCAGTAGTCAGTCAATATTTTAACTACTAATAAAACTTTGTATTTGAACTGAACTCAGTTCAATACTTGTATGTACTGTATGATTTGAACTTCAATATTAAGATTTTGTACCTTATCATGACCCTACGTTTTGGTTATTTTTTTTATTTTCTAAATAGAATATAAATAAAATTAAAAAAAATATATAATGATACAAGTCAAAACGTAGGGCAAAACATGGCCGGTAATAGGTTTTATGGCACAAACATATTTTCTCGAATGTCTATATCCAGGGAGGAAAAACTCGACTACGTTTGTAAAGTTTGTATAGAGGAAAGAGCAGATATCCTTCTCCCCTATAGATGGGTGAGAACTGAGAACAAAACACCCCCTTCAACAAAGGTAAACTAATCACTAGACTAGCCTTCAATGAGTAAATTCGTACAATTTACGTAACAAGCTAAAATGCTGTATAAAGCTTACTGCACATACGTGTCGAGCGCCGCGTCGCCCGGTCACGTCGCATGTCATTGTCAATGGACGGCCAGAAGAGGGCGGTGGCGATGCGGTTACCAAGAGTCGTCAATTTCCTACCGTCAATAAGCACCTTGTGTAGCTTGTCGGTCTCTTGCTTTATATCGAATAGAGCGAATGTCTGTCTGTCATTTTGTAGGTACAATTCTTGTGATGCGTAGAGGAGAATAGGCTAGAAACAGCTTAAGAGTATGGAGTGACATAGCACATATTGACAGTTGACACACTTCTGCAATTTTATATTATGATTCTTTAGATGCGGCGAAGAATAGATAGAGAAAGAAGACTTTTACTTCGTCTTTAGATAACAAAGAAAGAAGACGAAGTATAGGTTAGTTAATTAAGTAGGTATAGGTAAATTTCTTACCGCCGCACTCAGAGACATTTAAGAGGATAGTCTCCATTCTCTTTCTCCATACAAACGTAGTTTAAATTTTCCTCCCTGGATAAAAACATTAGAGCAAATATGTAATATGCCATAAAACTCATATCTGTCATGACTATGCATCTACCGTTTTTTTTTATTATTATTTTAATTAGAAAAAAAAAGGTAGATGCATTGTCATGACATGACAGATATAGGTTTTATGGCATAAACATATTTGCTCTAATGTCTTTATCCAGGGCGGAAAAAAACTACGTTTGTATGGAGAAAGAGAATGGAGACTATCCTCTTTACTAAGTAAAGATTTTCTTTGAGAAATCGTTACTTAGTATAGTTTAAATTACCATTAAATGTCTCTGAGTGCGGCGGTTAGACAATTAAATAATAGTCATTGAGCAATCAACTCATTCCATTTAAAAACAGCCTAGTCACAGACAGACAGAGCGGACAGCGGAGTCTTGTGAAAGGCATGTAAAAGGATCGCGTTTTTACCCTTTGGTTACGAAACCATTACAAGAGTCAAGTCTATATCTAGACGCTAGTGTTCCACTAACTACCTATGTATTATTCACGTCACAAAATGCCAATTACTGACTTTAAAAACTTTAACATTACAGTGATAGTTTGACGGGACATTACCAATTAAACATACTAAAATAACAGTGGTGGTACAACGCTCTAATATTACAATTAGATCAATAAATTATTATCAACTAACACGCACAGTCACGACACAGTGCGAGTACATTGTATTTATATTTGCATCGCACATGAAACGGTTTATGATGATAATTCTTGATATTGGTCGCACCTCCCTGCCTGCGGTTACAATATGTATGGTAACACTTCTAAACAGCTGGCCGAGGCATTACCATCTAAATTACCTAATTTATGCAGACCTAGTGCTAGCTTCCACACCTACTATAATATATAAACTGGGTACGTTTTTAACCTCCTATCGGACTTTCACACTGTAAATATTCTATTAGGTGGCATTCGTTTAAATAAGAAGATTCATTTATAAAATTGCGGCAATCGCATCTATTTACACATAATTAACGACGACATGAAGTTCTAAAACAACATTGACAAATCAGCCGTCGAACGCGGCGTCCCAAGCGCGAAGCGAACGAATAAAAGTCGATAAAATTTTCACATCCTTTCACAGAAGCGCACTTGCTCAGGTACTTCCTAAAATGAGTTTATGCATTTTAATTACCGTTGAAACGGCGCGGGGCGGTGGCGGTAACGGGGCGCGGTGGCGAGGCTGGCGGGCACCCTTCGTACTTGCTCGATTCGGTCGTGTAAAGTTCTTGTCGCGACGCCGCGTTGTCTGCAGTACCACCCGGTGCAGCATGTCGCAGCTGACGACCGTTTTCACCCATAGCCGCTAAGTGCGACCGAATTGTCTTTGCTTGCGCAGTCCGTTGCGGCGAGAGATACCGAATAATATTTGTATAAACTAAGCATGAAATGTTGCCAAGCAAACGCGTAAGGTCGTGTTTGCGTGTAGGTTTAGTTAGGCAAGGAGGCACGGGGAGGCCCATTGGGGGCACTCGCGTCGCGTCCGGGCAAGCCGGGGCCAGCTCGGCCCCATCCCATGTGTGTGCGGGTTCCCCGAGTCCGCATCGCCCGCTGATATTTCAATATTTCCGAATTGCATTCAATTGCTACATTTTTGGACAAATAAAAGCGTTCAGCCAAAACAATCTTAAACGGTTCGATCGGGGCTAGCTCTTTTAACCTTTTTGCTTCTATCTCGAGTGGACTTCGATTTCATTTCAAACGTTCCAATAATTTCTTGTTAGTACATTTGAGCAAGTCAAATGTTTGCTCGATTCAAATGCACTTTTTACGGTTAAGCGATGAATTGCTTTTACAGTAGGTTTACCGGTATAAAATATTGCGATTCCGACTGAATTTAAATATTTCTATTTCTGGATGTGTTTGACAATTTGGAAATATTTCGTATTTGCAATTGTTTATACTTTAAGACAACATAGAGCCTTAGAAACAATGCCTCAGTAAATCATATAAAATTAGCCGAATAATATTTCTTACTGTAAGGTAAAGTCATTATGTCAACTAGTGCCCATCTCGTGAGAATATACAAAAAAGTTACAGCTGTTTGTTTAGTACTAAGCGACTGAGCTAAGCTGTTGACAGCAAGACGGACGGGTGAACATGGCCAAAAAAAAGATATAAAAACATTTCTTAACACAGGACGCACTTAAGTACGCAATAGTTGATCATTTCTTTGGTTGGAAGTTTCAATACTTGGACAATGGACATAAATAAACTTTTGGATATTAGTTGTGCAAACCAAACTTAAAGGTAAACGCACATTCCTTACAAGTCTACATCCAGGAGTTTAAACTGTTGGTTTGAAAGTAAATCAGGAGAAAAATAATCATATCCATATACCTATCTAGTATATATCAAGTTAACAGTAATAACTACTATAATGGGTAGTCGTCCGAAAATTATGATATAATGTTTAAATAAAGCTTATTTTCGATAAATAGTAATAAAAAGTAGTTTTCATTTGTTCGGTCGTAAGCGAATTAAAATATTGAATATTTGATAAGCGAAAATAAGTCAGTAAGTGACAGGAGTACGAGGGAAAATGAACTTTAACATAATGATTTAAGTTCGATTATCATATGAATGGAGTGGCAACTGTGAAACAAGTATTAAACGATTCATGAGATTAAAATGAACAGATTATAAGTGAAATTGAACGTATTATTGTGAGTGTCATCATAAGTGCAAGGATTAATGTTTTACTTGCAATAAAGATATCAATAAACATTTTGTTTTTTACCGGTAGTATGACAGTTTGCATTTTTTTATCGTTAGAATCTTCATTGGGGGTCTGGGATTGCATTTGGGCTCTTCCGCAGGATTTCTTTTTAATATTCTATTTTTATTTTAAGTGCTTAAAAGCCTGCATTTGGCTTTCATAGATATAAACCTATTTAAAAGGAAAAATACTTGCAAAAACACCACTTAGGGACTTAGGTACCTACGATCGACGCTGATTCGATGACTTACGAGCAATGACTTAAAACGTGCGTTGTGTTTTTGCAAAAATATTTTCCTGTAAAACATTTATATTTTTATTAGTCAAAATATATAAGGGATAAAATTTATCACTTTTTGTTTCTGTCTGTCAACTTTGAAAGTTCTTGTCACGGAAAAAGACAAATCATGTTTTTACTACTCTGACCTTACTCCACGTTTATTAATAAGGCTATTATTAGATGACCTCTGTGGCGCGTCGTGCGAGAGCGCGACTGCAATGCAGGAGGTTGCGGGTTCGATTCCCGCCGGGTGCAAGTATTTATGCTTAAAAATAAATATTTGTGTCTGGTCTGGGTGTCCCTCTATGTATAATATGTATGTATTTACAAAAGAAAATTAAATATAAGTATTATATCCGTTGTCTAGTCACCGTAACACAAGCTTAGTCGCTTACCACGGGGCTAGATGGCGCTGTGTGTTGTTCACAGAATTTATTTATTTATTTATTATAGTTTCGTCATGTTAGTCTGTCTGTCTGTCCACGGCTTGTTTTAACATTATGATACACACCACGACTTACCGGACCGAGACGTTAGAATAATCGTAAGAGAATTTCATCTTTAACAAAGAGTGTCAGCAATCTTACTTTTGTTACGGAAAAGTTTTATTTTCCATCCGTTTTCCATTAAAACACAAAAAACTGTGTCGTCAAACCATTGATATTTAGAGCAAAATACTAGAAACAAAAATCTTCTATCTCAAAGTAATTTTATCAAACACCGGAACGGCAGTTTTGTCCAATCTCCAGGCCGTAATTTTAGTGGAAAAGGAAATCAATATTATCCTGCGGGAACTGCATCATTTCCTGTGGCAAATATTTGCAAACTCACTTACCGTCTTGTCGAGGCCAATGGGACCCTACTTTTATGTCACTGGCACCTAAACTGGCACTGTTTTTTACACCTAAAACCCAATTCCCATACAAAAGCCCATTACTAAGTTTTTATGCACTATATCCACTTACAGGGAATGTAGAATAGAAAGTTAAATATGCCAGGGATTATATACTTAGGAAACTGATGCTATTCGCTGGCAGAAAAAGAAGTTAACACCAAATGAAACTACTGGACCATTTGTGATAAAACTTGTTATTTGAATACGTTAAATCTTTGGAAGTGACTTAGGCATTATAATCCATTTCTAATGCCGATCCATTTTCCTTTGTGTCTGGTCTGGGTGTCCTTCTATGTATAATATGTATGTATTTACAAAAGAAAAATAAATATAAGTATTATATCCGTTGTATAGTCATCGTAACACAAGCTTAGTCGCTTACCACGGGGCTAGATGGCGCTGTGTGTTGTTCACAGAATTTATCTATTTATTTATATTATTTAATATTATTACCTTGATTCACAACGTAGCTAACAATAAAAACATTACTTATATCAATTGTCTTAAATAAAACTCGAAAGGTTTTTTTGTTTTATGTTCCACTATTTGCGTCCCGCGGTTTCGCCCGCGTAAGACCCGATCCCGTGTGAATATCGGGATCAAAAGTAGCCTATAGCCCTTCCTCGATAAATGGACCATTCATCACTGATTTTTTTTTTCAAATCGGTCCAGCTGCGGTTCTTGAGATTAGCGCGTTCAAACAAACAAACAAACCTTTCAGCTTAAGAGGACAGTCTACCTACTTTTTCTCCATACAAATGTAGTCGACTGTTTCCTCCCTGGATAAGGACATTAGAGCAAATATGTTTACGCAATAAAACCTATATCTGCAATGACCCCTACGTTTTGGTTTTTTTCATTTTCTAATTAGAGTAGAAATAAAATTCAGAAAACTCAGTAAATGCAAAAAGTAAAAATAAACGTAGGGGCACGGTCATGGTTGACATAGGACTTATGGCATAAACATATTTTTTCTAATATCTGTATCCAGGGAGGAAACAGTCGACTACGTTTGTAAAGTTTGTATGGAGAAAAGAGTAGGTAGACTGTCCCCTAATATTAGTATAGAAGTATAGATTTACGAATGCAGCTACGATTTGTTCGTATTCAACTATAATGTTACCATATCTACATAAAATATTCAAATATTATAAACTAGGCGTGTTTATAATAAATATGTATTCATCGGAATTGAATTAAAATGAAGAATTGTAACAATACAAGAGCATACAAGGACGTTCTAATATTCATAATAACAAAACAAAAGGAGCAAACAAATAACACGGGACGGACCGTTAGCATATTCAATGAGATCAATTATTTTTAACTTTCAACAACATCGGAATGAAACAATTTTAACGGATTTATTTTATATTTTAGATGCGTTTAACAAGCGCCTAGGCGCACAAATTCAAGGTTTAGGTTAAGGTAACCATCATCGGCTGAATACAGAACCGCTACTTATTTGAGAGCTACTTAAACAAGTACCTAAGCAGTTCTTCAACTCAAAATTACCCATAAGTAATTAAGATAATTTTGTTAATGATTTTCGCTATTTACCTACATTAAAAAATTGAGGCGTACGTAAAGTTTGAGCCGTACTTAAATTAATGAGCAGCTTCATATACAGGTAACCACGAAAATTATTTAAATTTCTAGGAATTAGCTTCCATAAACATATTGTCCTGCTAAGTGCATAGACATAGAAAAATCTGCAAATCATTTATGTTTAAAGCCTACGTATTACACGTTACTAAAAGTAATTCCGGGAAAACTTTGAAACATTTCATCGAACACCGGATTAACAAAATGCCAAAATTAATTAAGTTACAATTAAGTAGAGTGTTTGTTTATCTGTGAACTGTACTCGCTTAGGTTTGATTGAACGCATAAGAATGTGGGGACTTGTGAATATTATAATACAGCGAGGTGAAAAGAGAGGGCGAATCTGCGCGAGGGAGATGGCGACATCGCAATTACCTCGTGAGATTGTTGAATAAATTTACATTCAGTTGATTGAAATAATAATGAAATTGGCTCGGCTCTCCGCGATGGTACTGTATATTTAAATTAATAATAATATCATATAATACTCAAATCGCGAGTCTGCGAGCCGCGGAGCTATTTCTATTGTAATTAGGTTTTTTTCCTGCTGAATTATGTAAATGTTTCGGATTCAGCTGCGTACCTATTCTACTTCTTTAGCATTAAATTTAGACGCACCTTTCAAATTTGAAACGTAAGATTTTGAACGATCACTATGATGATTGTATTACTGATATAACTTACTTCATCGCGCTGTTAGATGCATATTTTTGACAGGGTAAGTATTTGCAAAAGAAACCTTATTTCCATCAGTTTTCCCATCGCCTTTCATTCCCATAAGTCCTCCAGGTGAATCGAGTAACTTTAAGAAAACTATTTGACAGGGTAAAACCAGTCAAGTGCAAGTCGGAGACGCCTAGAAAGGGATCCGGACATTACATATCCATTACATATCACAAAAAAATCAAGGTTGTTTTTGGGAGTTGGGCAAAATCTATATTAAAAGATATCTGTTGAAAAAAAGAACACTACATAATTAAAAATCTTCTTAAGTTTTGCTTTTCGTGTCATAGACGTTTTTATATGGTAGTGATGTGTTATTGGACAGAAATCTGCTGAAGATTGCAAAATTAACCCTTAATCAAATAACAAGTCTTTAAACTTATAACAAACAAAACTTAAATAAGTTAGCAGCTATTTCACGATAGTCATTCATTTGACCGCTATGAATTATAGTGCAAAAAGCACTATAATTAGAACGCACTAAAGTTCAAGTGTTAATTTTATGTCTCATTTATGTCTTTTTAATGACGGGTAAGGTGGATTTCTTTTCCCTTTCATGCTATTTCATTTTATATTTTCTTTTAGTAAGGTTTCTTTAAAGAAAGAAATTATAGGACGTTTACCTGGTGCTATTAAATTTATACTATCATTTAAACTAGAAGTTCTGCGAAAAGTAGACCTTGCGAGCACAACTTAATTGCTAAGTAGGTACGATCTAAGTATTTAACCACTTTTACTGTTACCCATTGAAGAGTCTGCGATGAAAAGGTGGTTCCAAGTGCTCCAATCAATCTGTACCGTGAATTGAATAGCTTTCTCTATTGGTAGAATCCTAGATGTGAGCAATTAACTTGATTTTGATGGGCATGTGATGAAAAGAAATCACTCCGAAGATACTATTCAGATCTTTTTAGATCTTTTTTTAGTTGAATTTAGTAAAGCAAAGAAACAAAGGTAGTACCTAAAATGTTGTGGGTACATTAGGGTAACAGAGGGTTAGTATTACACGAACGAATTCTGAATGCCACTTAAAATTTAAGGGCTATTTTATTAATTTATTTAAGCAGCACCTAAATTCAAAATTAGTATGTGATTTTTTAAGTTGCTCAGTTGCTTAAGTAGACCTCAAGTTGTGAGTAGCGTTTCGGTATTTGGTCGACATTCTCATAGAAAAATACAGTCTCCAAAGCGTTACAAACTTGGCGCTTAGTCAACGGTGCCGATAGTTCCCAACTCAACCACGAGATGGCGTTAGCTGTTCTATTCAATGTTACTCGACGCAACTTTAAACTCCAACGAAACTTTTATAATATATTAAGTTTTACTTCTTTGTAAAATCCTTTCTGAATCGTATTGTTAAGAATTAATATTTTTCAACATTTTTAGATATGATACATTTTTTAAGGATATTTTCTCGCTTATGTAAAAAGTACAAAATAACTTTTACAAAATGGGATCTTTTATATAACGAAATTGTATATGGCTTGTATTACGAACCTAGTGTGTGCTAGGTAGCTAAAGTGAAGTATGTTTTATTGAATGATTTGTGACTAATTAGGACTTTTCGACGGGGTGACTAATGAAAAAATTATTAGCAATGTGACCAATACCTACTTCCCTACTAAATAAGGTGTGACCGAATTGAACTGAACAATAGTGCTTTTTACGTTATGATGACCAATTAAAACATTTGATTGTGACGGTGCTGTTGTGTAAATCAATTTATACTTATACTATACGGTACGTATTTTTACACTTATTAAAACTGCATAATTTTATGCTATTTGCAAAAAAGTGGTGCTATTTTGGAAAGTTGTATGAAAAAGTGACATTTAGACGGAACACCAATATATCGGAATAAATTATAAACCATAGATTATAAGAACAGCTTTTTGTCTGGTTGTTAATGCACCGTCTATCGTTTGGTGCATAACAATTAGAATTCAGGGCTGCTAACAGCCCAAAATAAAGAATTAAAAAAAGTGAAGGGTGATGTTTTTGTTCGCTTAGCCCTGTTTATTAATAAAACAAAATAGCAAACATAGCTAAGTAGGATGCATCGATATTCGAAAATATGCAGTCGATATCTGAACAGTATAATTAATTATGAATGTAACTTCTATAAGTAGAAATATTTAAAAAAATAACAATTGCATTTCATAGGCCTATGTAATATAATCCAAATAGGATTATATTACATAGGCCCAAATAGGAATCCACATAGGTTTATATTACATAGGCCTATGAAATGCAGGAAGAGATCGCAATCGTTATTTTTTTTTGTAATTTTACTTCCCTAAGTTGTTTATTTAATTTCAACTAAGACGTTTAGGAAACTTTTCACAGCATCCCACTGAGATCAAATTTTGAAAAAGATGCCTATAACGGAAAAATATTTTTCTTACACTTTAGTAATGAAGCCTTACAATTTAGTTCAAAAGTTTTAGCATTTTCGACGACCACAACTCAGGCAATTCATTAAACGAATCGAAGGCGAAACCGACTCACAAACTCCCGTGGGACACTAGCACGTAAACAACGCACATCCTTGACCTACGGGACGAGCTATGAGGTCGACGATCTGATATCGGGACGTATTCGAACGGAAAAATCGGCATCGCATCGCGAGGGTCAGCCAGTGGAGCAGGCTAGGCGGCTGTCGTCGCGACCCTGACCTATCTCACTCAAGTGGTGGGCGGGTCACGTCCCCCCACCGCGTCGGTCGTTCACCTTGAGACGTCGGTCGACGGAAATCGCCCCAGACAACGATCACAATTTTCCGCTCTTCCGAGCTTCACTTGGAATGAAATAGAGATTTATTTCCAAGTCGATCGGATTACGTGTGTACGTACAGCCGACTCCATTCATGTATGGGTATGGGCCTAAATGAAACTAAGTTAGCTGGGGAATGTTTTTTTTTTCATTATTGATATTTTTGATATGATAACTTGATAAGTGAATGGTTGATGGCTGTTAGACTATGGTGGTGTGTGACTTTGTGATCTAAGTTACAAATCTGGCTATCTAAGTTAGGTTGAAGATAGGAAGATTAATGTTCTTTAGTTTATATTTATTAGAATACGATTTTTTTTAATTAAAAACCGTTACCGGATGGCTTTAAGGAATTCATAGACAAATTTTCTTATAAGACTTGGGTATTATATAGTAGGCTTTGAATTTTTTTACCTCATACAATTTTCGTTCGTCTTCAAATGCGAAACGAAGTAGAACCGAACCGAAAAAAAACAGAAAAAGGGCCTCCTGTACTTAATAGGTAAGTAGGCGGTGTTGGTCTAGTGGTAAATACCGCCACTCTCATTCCGAAGGTCGTGGTTTCGAATCCTGGCCGACCGCGCACCAATGACTTTTTCTTAATAAGAAAAAATTTAGTGCGCTATTAACATCGCTCTTACGGTAAAGGAAAACATCGTGAGGAAACCTACGTCTTAAAAAAAGTCACGCAAAAAGACCCAGTTATAGGGTATAAGAACAATATAATATGTTGCACGACGTTACACACAGCGCAATCTAGCCCCAAACTAAGCACTAGGCTTGTGCTATGGGTACTAGACAACGGATATACTACACATTATACTTTTTGTAAAAACATACATATGATACATAGAAAACACCCAGACCAATATTTATTTTTAAGCATAAATACTTGCACCCGGCGGGAATCGAACCCGCAACCTCCTGCATTGCAGTCGGGCCTTTCCCCGACGCGCCACTGAGGTCATCAAACAGTAACAAGTAAGTATTTAATTTACAAAAAAAGAAGTCATTACCGTTTTAATTACAGCGTTGCAAATATGTGTTTCATAGTTCATAATGTTGAAATGTCATTGCAGTGTTTACAAATTGCATCGATCAAGTTAATTGCAGTTAACTTAGTACAGTGCTGATCAATTTATCGAGGGCTGTCGCTTACTTATATTATTAAATTTAATGGACGGAATGCAACGCAAAGGTAACTTACGTGGATACTTTTATTTATGTTTTTATTATAATGCGAGTAAAGTGTTGGCAGATGGAATAAAACGTGTAATTTAAACGGGTGAATAGTCTATGTTTATTAGATTTAGGGGCGTGGTGTTCGGATGTTTTAGTTGGCGCCAAATTGCGCCAATTGGTTCGATTGATTTATGTTTTGTGTGACTTAAACATGACTGACGAAAAAAAACACTAAAACTCAAAAACCGTACCCGTTTTTGAGTTTTAGTGTTTTTTTTTCGTTGCAAATTTGTTTTTGGGAACGAACGGTCAAAGAAGACATCGAGACGCTTCATTTTGAACGGCTACGTGTCCTCAGCTATGGCACGCTTGGTACAGTTGCAATATTTAAAACCGATTCAATTTTGGTTTATACTTTGTTTTAACAGATGTTAACCTATTATTATTTTAACAAAGAACAAAGGCAACTTACACAGTCAACGGAATTTTCACTTTTATTTTACGTTATTTTAACTTAACCCTAACTTTGCAGTCCACTAATAATTACCCGGAATTTGTTTTCATGGTGCTGACATTACATTTCATCTCACATCTGACTATCTTTCTGTTTACATTTTTGATTTAAGATGCTGAAATAGAGTATAGTTTTAAATACAGAGAAAAAAACCCGAAAATTCCGTGTTTAATGTTTACTAGGGAATACGAGGTAATCTGAATACGTTCAAATGGTTCTAGACATTAAATTAATTCAATAAGAACTCTATCAGCCATCATCGAAACGTATTTTATCTCTACGTATCAGAAACACCCAAATAAAAGGAAGAGAAGCAAATGAAAATACCTGTTAGAAGTTTACAATCTTCTTTCTATCATTACACTAGAAATACTCTTATTATAATGCACTCAAGCACACAATATTCACTTATAAGATTTCTATAAGTAATTAAAGGCTAATAAAAAGCAAGAAACAACTCTCACGATACAAACTCTAAGAAATAGAATAAAACATTAGTGTTCACGGAACAAAAGTTACAACATTTATCTTGAATAGTTGAATGCTAGATCCATCAATTTAATTCACAATAAATAAAACTTAATGTATTGTTAGTTCCGATATTCACTACTTTTTACTAAGGCTTTTTTTCCTTTTTTTTTATTTAATGAAAGACTGACGGAAATCCAAACAGAATATCCGGAAAAAAATAATCTATTTCTCAATACAGGTCTTTAGCTCCATACCAAATTTAATTGAAATCGGTTCAGTAGTTTTTACACGATTTGCGCACAAACAGATAGACAAAAATGTCAAAAATCATATTACCGTGTATCTGTTTTATTCATATTACACATTCAAAACAAATAAAATATACGTAGAGAGATTTACTGTAGTTACAATCATCACATTCACAACTATACCTAATTAATTAACCCTAAACCTGTGGGAGCTGTACAGAGGGAGCTAAACGTTTGGTGGAGGCATCGGGTGACCGAAATGTTAACTTGTATTTTGCCCAGAAGTAAGTATTATCTGCATACAACGAGGCAATGTAGCCAGCATTCTGGACTGGTATTACACTATATGACACAAGATGACAATACTATTACGATTATATCGACACATTATTGGCATTATATCGAGACTGTGACAAATTTGGTAGACTTCAATAGTATCGTAATGGTGTCTCAGTGGAATTGCAATAGTAACCATGGGAACCAACCTTTTCTGTATGTCTGTCAAGTCTGTTAAAAATCCATCCTGTCTTTAGAGTTTTGACAAATATCGAGACTCCATCAGTGGCATCTCAGTGGTGTCGCAGTGGTGTGTCGATAGAATAGTTAACATAGGAAACTGCCAAATGTGTCAAATACACGTCAAATATGACGATTAATATTCTATCGACACACTATTGAAACACGATTACGGAGCGTAATACCGACCCTGGCCACTTGTCCCTTCGTCAAACAGCTTCCCTTAGAGAACGATAGCTCTCCTTTAGAGAACCGAATCTAGCATTTGGGGACACGATCGGTGTATAACTGATACCTGACGGTTGCCCCTCGGGGTGGCCTGATACCACCTGATACCCTTGCTGGTCTCAGCTGGGGATGCTATAACATATATGCGCAGGTATTAGAGAACTGGGTTTGCTTGTCCCTTCGTCAAGGGTTTAGCTGATTTAGATTTAGTTTAGTTTTTTTAGTTAGTTTTATAGATATAAGATAGATTAGGTAGGTGGTGGTGGTTTGGTGGATTAGATTAGGTGGTCTTCTTATTACTTAGATATTGTTCACTGTATGTTATCCAAATAAAAAATAAAAAAAAAATAAAAAAATGTATGTATGTTTTCCAAATAAAATAAATTAAATAAATAAATAATTTCATTTAGAAGGGAGCTTTTTAAAAAAATATTATTTCTCTAAAAATTTTGGAATAAATAATCCTCTTTTTATTAACGCGGTTACTATTGAATAAGTCTTTCCCTTGACAATTTTGTGATATAAAGTCCTTTTGTTTTTTTAACGATTCCAGCTTTTCAAAGAAATACATTTCCGTCAAATACCTTTTAAGTAGCATTGCAATCGGTTCAGTAGTTGTTTATGTAAAAAAACTAACCAAATCAACTGTGCTATCATTTTTACACTCAAGATTTCATTTTATTTTAAAAATAAGTTCTTATTAAGTATATTAATATCGTAAATACCGCAACGTATCGATAAAGTGGCAAATAGGAACTAGTATGTTAGGACCGGAAGCAGGAATATCCGCCGCCCGCCTTAGCCGGCGGTGACGGACTTCCGCCGGCGATGGGCGGCCGGCACCACACACCTATCTATTTGTCTCTATTAATCCATTAGAAATTATTAATATATTAAAAGTTTTATGAAGAAGATCGTATTTTAATAATATAGGTTAAATCTGCCTGACACCCAACCGACCCTTCTAGGAACCAAGTAGTTAATTCGCCACCGCCAATTAATTTTACGTCGCCTTTTACGACAGCCATGGGTAGAGATGGGGTAACCTTATATAGAATAAGGTAAATAAATAGCCGGGGCTAGATAGATAGATAGATTAACGATTTATTTGCACAACAAACAATTTACAAAACAACATACATATGTAAGACAAATACACAGAAAGCTTAAAACTAAAACGTTTCACATCTTCAAAATCGACTCTCCTATTCTCTGAACTGTGATCGGCCGACTCAGCAATCTGCATCTCGTCTGTGCCTGGCATAACTTTTTAACAACTACTAAATGACCAGTATTTAGGTACATTTTAATGTACAGTGTATTGTCTTGCAAGTACCACCGTGACATTCTATAAGTAATCACTTGTAATGGCGGGTTAAAAATAATAGTCCCCACAATGTAATAGCTGGATAAATTTAATTTATTTTAACCTTAGATGAAAACAAAAATAGTAGATACGGTATATAAAACTAAAACGTTTCACAAATGGGCGGCCTTATCGCTAAAATCGATTTTTCTTTCAGGCAACCATTGGATGGAGAAGAGCTACACGGCGGCGGTCTGTCTACGGGCAGCTTTATTTGACCATAAGTCATGCTTAACTTATGCCTACCTAACCCATTAATAACGAGGTGTTGCCATCGCTCGCCGGTTCACTAACTATGCGATAAAATTTATTATTTAGTAAAAAAACCATCACCCAATATGGAAGAATTTATCGACCTATGCAGTGAAAATGTTATTTATTACAAACCCGGTTACTTAATTAGTTTAAAATACATTTAATGTACCGTAAATAATTGCAAACCGAACGAAAAAAATACATTTTTAATTATTGAGGAGATACTGAGTTAGTTTCTAGGTTTATCTTCTGTTTTCGCGATGTTGAATAAAAGTCTAACTCATTTTTCTGTTTCAATCGTGTTGTGTTTATTAGGTTCCCTACTTTTAGCATTGTTTCAATACTCAACGTTTCTAGTCCTTTACAGGTCTCTTCTTCAGGATTGACAATATTGGGATAAAAAATGTTATTATTGTCGTGAACGAAAATACGAGCGAACGCAAACTATAATTCATTTTTGAATTGAATTGAATTTGAATTTTCAGACTTATACTGATCTACCCTACTACTATTAACAATGTGACACTTGGTTTGTAAGTAGGTAATATTATGTATGAGGAACACATCTGTTACTCCTTAACGCTAAAACTAAACCGTTTGCAATGAAACTTAATACGCAGATAGCTGTAGATCTGGAGTAACACATAGGCTACTTTTTATCCCGATGTTCCCACGACATCGGGACTTTCGCGTATACATTGCATAACGTTACACACAGCGCAATCTACCCCCAAACTAAGCACTAGGCTTGTGCTATGGATACTAAAGAACGGATATACTACATATCATACTTTTTTTTGTATACCTATACATACATATGAAACAAAGAAAACACTCAGACCAGAAACAAATATTAATTAATACAAGCAATTCTGCTAAACTTGCGGTCCACATCTTCAAAATCGACTCTCCTATTCTCTGAACTGTGATCGGCCGACTCAGCAATCTGCATCTCGTCTGTGCCTGGCATAACTTTTTAACAACTACTAAATGACCAGTATTTACATTTTAATGTACAGTGTATTGTCTTGCAAGTACCACCGTGACATTCTATAAGTAATCACTTGTAATGGCGGGTTAAAAATAATAGTCCCCACAATGTAATAGCTGGATAAATTTAATTTATTTTAACCTTAGATGAAAACAAAAATAGTAGATACGGTATATTCTTACATTGCGTATTCGAAAAATGAGCTAGAAACACCTACATGCATTTTCGTAAAATTATTGTGTTTAAAAACATTTGTCTTTAAGAATGATTTAGGAATTTATAAATAAGCAAAAATACATTCTTATGGATTTGAAAAAGATGACAGATTGTGACAGCACGTGCTCACGTCGCAACGGTTCGACTTACGACTGAGGCTAGTGCGTCAGCTAGACGCAGTTTTATCGTCTCATTTTCCGAGACTAGGTACCGTATCTTTAGTTTTTTGTTTTAATCTAAGATTTTAACCATCCGTTAAGTGCCTACATGAGCGGAAGTAAGGGATAAAAAGTTGAACAAAAAATTCTTTATAATGCGAACTCTTACTTAATATAGCTGTATTATATTATGTACATATAGCTATAGCTGCTAAGTGTGGCGAGTGAAAAAGAGTTCGATACGGGTAACGAGTAAGGTGAAGAGTGCGCCCTTTCGCAAATCGCCGCAGGGATTGCCGCAGTTTTCTGTAAAAAATATATCTAGGTACTCGCTCATTGAAATAGAAATGGAATAGGATCTGTTTTACGGTCCTTCTAAAACTAAAAGTTTTTTTTTATGGTAAACAAATGTTTAGAAACAGTTGCAGTCTATGGAATATAATACTTTTATTTATCTCTATTAAAAAGACAGCTGTAATATGGTACATAACAAATACAAAAAGACATACCCCCGTACTTATAATCGATAGCTAAGTTCACTTTTTAAACTTAGACGATTTCCGTCCATCATTATTAAGAACAGGGGTCTTCTCGGGACCACGGCCGGTATAACTTGTTTGCCGAAACGTCGAGGTTATTATTAAAAATGATTGTCTATAACGCGATCTAAGCCCGTGTCTAATAATAATGATGCCTAAGTTTATGTAGCCTTTGTCTCTGTCTGTCAACTTCGAAATTTCATATCACAGTAAAAGACAAACGTTACATAAAGTTAGCCATCGTTCATAAGTAAGGGGGATAAAATCTCACACTCTCGCACAACGAGCAGAAGCTTACATTTGTAAGGAAAATAGGTCAAGAGAAAGAAGGCTTCTTAAGATTGAGAGGGCGCGGACGCGTGGCGGTGGCGGTGGCGGTGGCGCGGGCGTGACGTGCGTCCCTTGTCCGGGAAGCAATCGGACGGCTGTGTCAACTGCCGAAGGGAGGAGGCCCATCCCCCGTCCGACTTCGAAAAAAAAAGACTTCACACTTCGAATTGTTCTTTTTCTGTCGACCATCGATCGTTCGGTAAAGGAGTGAATTTTATCTGCTGGCATTCATTCTTACTTCACACGCGCGGTACGAACTAATTGGGGTATGTCCGGAACCACTCAATCAGAAAATAAAATAGAAGGAACTCTAGATTTTTGTGGGGGCGATTGTGAGCTCAAATAATACTGTCCCCCTGTGGGTAACGCGGTAGTTCTCCTTTTGTCATACACGTCCTTCGTTTTAAAGTGTGGATAAAGATGAATACTAAAAAACCGGTCGAGTGCGAGTCGGACTCGCGTACGAAGGGTTCCGTAGCACTATCACAATTAGGTACGGAACCTTAAAATAAAGACTGTACCAATCAATCCCTTCGCGTTACCATTGGCGCCTGTCTTTCATTCCATCACTACATGGCGCTAGTGGTAAAAATATATCTCGGATCGTTGTGTTTTTTATATCAAAAATCATGTTCGTTGTATTGGAGTCTATCTTAAATATTTGTTTTATTTTGTTTTTGGTAGGTATTTGTTGTTATAGCGGCTACAGAAAAAATCTTCTTTGAAAATTTCAAGTCGGACAGAAAGCGAAGTCTCAGCAATAGGGTCTCGTTTTTACCCTGAGGGCACGGAACCCTAAAAATTAATTTTGGTAGTTGTAATAGAAAATACTTACGATTCCCGCTACGACTGTACTGCTTCGTTCTAGCTTATTGTAAATGCTTACCTGCAAAGAATAAAAAGTGTTTTAATTATAATGGTTATAAAAAGACTATACGACACGGATATTAGACACGAGTAAATACACGAATAAGATAGTGTAAAGTAAATAATTATGTAAAAAAGACAACAAATCAAGAAAGTTATGAAACTATCTATCAACGGAGTCTGCACGCAACCTGCTTTAGTCTGCGCCTGCGTCCCACTTAAAGTATTTTTATTGCAAAACTAGGTGTGCGCCGCGGGTTCTTTGATTCTATTCAATGTATTCATCTGAAATGATACTCTGTTTTGGTTTTAATAGCGTGGTGTTTATTAGTTTTAGCATTGTTTTAATGCTCGATGTTTTGAGAAATTTTTAGGTGTCCTCTTTAGGATTGATATCGATCGATCCTGAAGAAGAGACCTATTAATCCTAAAGAAGAAACCTGTAAAGGTCTCGATACGTTGAGCATTGAAACAACGCTTAAAGTAATATACTTATACCACACGATTAAAACCGAAAAATGAGTTTAATTTCAATCCAACATCACGAAAGAGAAGAAAAATCAATGTATTTATTTGTCCTTTTTGCTTCTAGCTGGTTACATGGATCTTAACAGAATGTAAGCTTAAGTTGCTCATCTATGCAAAGTGGATTCCTTTTCTTCTTCCTGGCCTTATCCTAATTATTTGTAGTCGGCACAGTAGCTATATTCTTCATTAATTATACCTACCGCAAATAGATTTGGTATTATACTATAACGGCCGGCCGCCTGCCTGACACCAACCATTCTTTCCTAAGGAGGGTTTGTGCCAGGCCAGACAAGTTTACCCGCCAACACGCGTGGAGAACTTCAGGTTCGTAAGTCTTCCGCAGATCTTAAACTTGCCTTTTACGACACTCATGGGTCGAGGTGTAACCCTATTTAATGCCGGGGCTACATGGCAAGTCAATTGTATCATAATATCTAAAATGACTGAAAGATCTTCCGAAAGATTAAATTTCTAAAAAATCTGTTGAATATAAAAGACCCCATTATGAAAAACTCGCAAACTTTGTGTTAAAATACAAAGAATTTTCTATTTTATTAGTCTTTTATTGGTTTGGTTCCGAGAAATATTCATACAAGTCGTGTAGTCTGCTCTTCCTTAGTTCAATAAGAAGGTTTTTTAAATTTTCTTTTAAGCAAGGTTTTTAACAAACATTATGTCCTATCTTGGTATATTACAGCTATTATAGGCACTTATAGTATAAAGAATATTATTACATACAATGTATAACCCACTGGACCGTATAAAATTTACACAACTACGCCATTTTAATATTAATAGTAATGTTTGTAATGAGCGCAATTAAAAACTTTTCTATTTCTATAAATATTTTTCTTTTATAGCGCAGAAAAACCTGCAAGTGGTTGTCAATACTAGAAATACTCAATATTTAACTTAATTTGCATTGCGGTCGGAAATGGAGTTAGGTACGACGACGACCGCGACTGACGGTTGATTTTTCTCTATAAATAAGTAAGTGTACCTTCACTTCAGTTGAGGCACGATTTATCTGCAATAATCACTATATAAAAATAAAACCACACATTTATAAAACTTATTACTAAGAACATCTATATCCTTTTTGTGTTGGTATGTTGAGTGTTTCGTTTCCCTTTCATTTTTAGACTGTTTTGTTCATTTAGGAGATCTAAGTTCTTGTAAATTTTTATTTCCGCGATGTTGGATATAAATTAAACTCAATTTTACGGTTTTTGTGCTTTTATTTCACCTTTTAACGTTATAACACATATTGTGGACTGGGTAGGAGAAGAGAACATTTTAGTTATTCATAATATTTATTTTGTTCCATTACAACCTTTACAAATGCCCCAAGAAATCCTGCTGGGCGGAGAATTTAGTTAAGCATTTTTCGAAACCAAATTTTCCAAGTGTGGATAACACTTATACTAAAATCTATGGTATTTTTTTTTAATTTCAGACTATAGTCTGACGTTATGGCTCCTTATATTTGACATATTTTCTTCAAAAAGATGTGCCAAATCGTAGTCTACAAATTAAAAACGAAGTATACCGAAGTATAGGTAACTTATTTATTAAAGTTTCAATTACATCGCAATATTTTTTTAATTACAATCGGTCCGGTCATTCTTGAGTTGTAAATGGAGTAATAAACCCTAATTAGGTACTATAATATGTTATAATAAATAAAGTTCGTTTTTATTGTTATTTATATTAAGTAAATTAATTATTTATACATTTTCTTTGGTTTGCGCAATTAGCACACACGATGAAACACTGTTTACAGTTTAATTGCGTGTATATTACTATACATATACATATTACCCAGATAAATTTTAATGTAACTATAGAAGCGCCTTGTTCTAACAAAATATTGACCAAATCCTAACATTAAAGTTTGACCGCTGTCTTTTTCGCTCCCTCTTACAATTACCTAAGCACATTTCACTTTTGCTTCAAATGCAAACAACAAAAACGTCAGATAGTAGTCTGAAATTAAAAAATTAGTAAACTAAACCGATTTCGGTTATGAACCTATCGGATGTGCTTTGACGTGGTCGGCCCTGCACGCCCCACGTTCAATTAAATGCAAATTTAAACATTTGCTTGCCTTTTCAATGTATCTTATTTCATCAATAGTTAACTAGCTGGCCTGAACATGTACCTACATAAAACTAGGTACTTTTAGATACCTATTTACCTATCCCTAAAAATTTAATTTTGGAATTAAGACTAAACAGATAGGTACCTACTTCCCCGTCTGTTAATATTTATTTATATTTATTTATTTATTATTCGAGATACATACAGCTCTTAAGTGATAACTTATAGAATAGAATAGAAACAACAGGCCACTTACATGTATCTACTAATAGAACTATAATATTTAAACATATAAACGCTGTGTGCAATACACAAAAAAACGCTCATAATATCTCATAATATCGCTCATAATATCAACGCGCTACGCGCGCTCTTATACGCTCTAATTTTCATATAGGTAGTTTTTTTTGTAAAAAGGACCATATAGAAAAAAATGAGTGTCATGAGGCTTCCTAGTATATTGTTTTACAGCTATGTGGACCGCCAATATTAGGATTTAACAGCTGCTTTCAAATTTAGGATTGTATCAAATTCTAAAGTTTAACCAGTTGGCAATCAATGTCCTAGGATGTAGTATTGCGGAATAGACATTTTGGTTATTTATGCATTAAAAAAACGGAAATTATACAAATGAAAGCACTTTAGTTTTACCTTAAAGGTGCGGACGCGCGAATTACCTACCTACTAGGTAAACTGCAGGGTTACTATTGCCTGCATAGATCATGTTCAAGATTTGAATTTGGAATATAAAGTGAACGGTGTTTACTTATCCGTAGATATCAGAATAAATGGTAATAATCGCATGACTTTGACTTCCATTTCAAAGTCAATAATCGTATCTACAGAGTGATTTGAAACTATAAATTCTGTGTTATTGGGTAAAAGTAAGGAAGACATCGCTTTTTGCAAAAAGGCCGCCTGTTCCACCATTATTATTAACTTTTCATTTTCTTTATTTTTATCTTAAGTTCGTATTGTATTTTTTTGAGATTTTTGTATTTGTATTTTTAATTGTACTGGTACAATAAAGAATAATCCAATCTAATACATACATATTAATTTACATAAATCTTTTTCTAAAATAATTAGAAAGTTTTAAATTCAATTCCTAGAAAACAGCAACTTTTGTAGTATTTTAAGACCTTTTTTTTTAAAGGGCGTATTATTTAGAAACCGCAAACCAGCAACAAACACACAAAACAAGCCAACATTTTTTATTAATTCCAGTTAATCAAAATACCCACTTCCAAAATAGTAAACGTTTCAAAATCTAAACTAAACATCCACATTCCGCCAGTCGAAGTCAAGTTTCAATCAGGATCGATTAATTAATCGAATGGTAACGAATGGGAATCGATTATTCCGCAATATCTCGTCCGATATGGTGTACCCAGGACATCAATCCCAGGGCAAACTAAAGCAAGTGGACCGGGGTCTATGTCTAATTGATTTGATTACGTGTTTAGGCGCTGAGTCGTGACAAATTGACAGTCAGCCAGCGTGAGTGGCTGCGATGCGACTCAACCAGACCGAACTTTGGCGTGTAGCCGTCTGGGGTTACTCGGTGTTATAAGGATATAAGGTACCCTTAGATTGCCTTTTATGTATCCTTAGTCCGTTTGAGGACAGTCTACGTATTCTCTTTCCATACAAACTTAGTCTGTTGTTTGTTTCCTCCCTGGATAAAGACATTAGAGCAAATACTTTTATGTCATAAAACCTATATCTGCCATGTTCCTACGTTTTTTATTTTTTCATTTTCTAATTTTAGAATAGAAATAAAATTCCAAAAAATTAGGGGCATGGTCATGGACTCATGGCTGATATAGGACTTATGACATAAACTTATTTTTTCGAATATCTTTATCCAGGGAGGAAACAGTCAAAAACGTTTGTAAAGTTTGTATGGAGAAAAGAGTAGGTAGACTGAATGATGATTCTTTCTTTTTTAAACAGGGTAGATGAGTGCTTCACCAGTAAGCCCGTCGCATATGTAGCTATAATATATATTAAGAGGGTGGGTACTGTTATCATTTCTATACAAACATAATACCAAAATAGAATTATGAATAATTTAGTTTTCTACCCTAATCTCGGTATTATTCGGATTAAGATTTTATTTTTACAGGCCCCCCACCACAAGGTTTTCCAAAATATTCATTCGAAATGAAATAAAACGGAGATCTCTTTTGGTATTATGTTTGTATGGAAATAGTAACAGTACCCACCCTCTTAATATGCCGTGACGATGCTTTAATATATATTATAATGGTTATGCATATTTCGTACTGCAGAAATAGTTTTTTTGAAGCAGTATACCCAATAAATTTAACAAAAATATACATTAAATAAAGTACCAACTTCAATAAATGATGGGCACTTGACCACAACGGCAACAGATGGTAAATAAGTATGTGGTTAAGATGTACCTTACTAACACAATTATTTAGAAGACGGAAGCGGAGTTACGTCGGAACTCCAGTTATAATTTTGATTAGTAACTAACTGATTGTTGCAACTCAGTATTATTTGCATATTGTGTCTAAATTCCGTCTTAGGGTATCTGCATACGTAACGTTTCCCGGACGGAAATTATTAAACTCCACTTAGGTTACCCTAGGTTAGTTTTAACGTTAGAATAAGGGTCTCTGCATTTCGTTTCTGTCAATTTCTACATCCAAAAATCCCTTGCCATCCCCTCCAGTCGCCCGACGGGATTTTTGCATGTAGAAATTGACACGTCCCGTCCGGGAAACGAAATGCAGAGACCCTTATTCTAACGTTAAAACTAACCTAGGGTAACCTAAGTGGAGTTTAATAATTTCCCTCATCGTACAAACAATTAAATAATATTAATTAACAAAAAAAATGCAGCCGTAGTTATAGTAATGAGAATCGAGCGGGGCAGATTCCGTTAAATACTCCCCCTCGTAGTTCATGCGAACAAAATAATTAATAAAATGTTATTATAAAAAAGAAAACAATGGGTTGAATACTCTCTATTGAAACTACAATGTAGCGAGCGATCGTTATAACAAACACGTAAGTAATTACACTCAATAATAAGTATAATAAATACGACTAAGATGTGAGACGAAAATGGAAAAGGAATTTATTGAATTATAATGCAGTCCTTTTTAAGAAGAAGGGTTAGGTTTTTTTAAGGGTTAGTTTTTTAACACAAGTTGAGAAAATGAGGAGCTCATTGGCCTAGCTGTACCAGCCGATCTTGAACGGTCGCGCGGGTTAAACAACGCTTGGCACGGTCATTACTTGGATGGGTGACCAATAATTTGTGTGGCTGAAATTCATTTTCTCGAGCTCCGCCGTACTTCGTTTAACTGTTAAATTTTAATGTGGAACTATGGGCAAAAGAGAGAGTTATATTATTCGACGCTCCAGTTGTTAATAAAAATAAATTGTATTGAAATTACGACTAGGTAAGTCGAAATGCCAGAGGCCCACATTATTTAAGGCTCCGGACCTCAAATAGTAAAAACCGGGCAAGTGCGACACTCGCGCACTAAGGGTTCCGTACCACTATGACATTTGGGTACGGAACCCTAAAATGATTTACATCCAATTTTTAAATTTGATAGGAAAATGTGAAATATTTAGCTTCGATCCTTACTCCCTTCATACGACCACACTACTCAAAAAAAAAAGAAAAAAAAAAACTTTGGCACAAAGAAAATCTGAAACTTATAAGAAACTCTTTGGTAAGTGAAGGCAGACTGGTATATTTGACAGACAGGGCGGCCATTTTGAATTCCACGACCTACTCGATTCCCTTGTAGTTTTTGAAACACGTTTGTTGTATGGGAGCCCCACTTAATTATTTGTTTTATTTTGTTTTTAGTATTTGTTGTTGTAGCGGCAACCGAAATACATCTTCTGTGAAAATTTAAACCGTCTAGCTATTACGGTTCATGAGATACAGCCTGGTGACAGACGGACGGACGGACGGACAGACAGACAGACAGACAGACAGACAGCGAAGTCTCAGTATTAGGGTCCCGTTTTTACCCTTTGGGTACGGAACCCTAAAAACAAAACCCTTATTTTAAATAGCAGGTTTTTTATGTTACCTCGTATATTATTATATCAAACAATTTTTCAAAGAAAAATACATCAACAGGTACATAGACACTGTATTTTTTATGTTTATAGGTTTTTTATGTTACCTCATATATTATTATATCAAACAATTTTTCAAAGAAAAATACATCAACAGGTACATAGACACTGTATTACAATAAGTTCTATTTATTTATTCATACAGTTTTGCCCTACATCGATAGCATTTATGATATGTAGATATATTATCTGAAAATTATTCCGCTAATGCACGGGTACGTTTACGACTTGGATAAATATATTATTGTTATTGCAGACTGAATGAATTAGGTTCATAGTTATTTTGTATTTTGTAAGCTATATACTAAGCTTGTGTTACGGTGACTAGACAACGTAGGTAAATCATACTTATATTTATTTTTCTTTTAAAATGTTTTGAATGAGGGAAAATGTCGCCAGTGTCTTGGGAACGATGCCGCGGGGGGGCCGACCTCGAAGATGTTTTTTATTTATAAGTTTAGATTTAGTGAATTATTGTATATTTCTTTTAATGTATATATTAATAACCGTGGAGTAAGGTCGGAGTAGTAAGAACATGCTTTGTCTTCTTCAGTGACAAGAACTTTCAAACTTGACAGACAGGAACAAAAAGTGGTAAAATTACTCCGACACTACTCCACATTTATTAATAAGGCTGTAGCTGTTTAAATAAAATAAAATAAAAACTAAATCTAAAAGTATTTATCTTCTAAAACAACTACGACATTCGATTAACTAAAAACAATACTACCTTACAGAGGTTAACCGTACACGGTTATTTAAAAGCTAACAATAAAGTGATCTGAAAAGGGTTGTTTGCCGTTGAAGTACGGAATTCTAAAAAACAACAATCGTACACACTACTACATACCTAGGTTTACGATCTCTATGTTTGTTGATGTGCTGTGATGGAGAAAACAGTCGAATACGTTTGTATTCAGAACGAGTAGCTATCCTTTCCTCTTAATGCTAATTAAGTAAGAAGGCAGGTGAATATTTTGTAAAGAAGGTAACAACTTAAGGCTTCGATAAGTAGGTACCTCCTAAGGTTACCTAGATAACGTAAAACACAACCATTACCTACATTTTTTTGCCTTTTACATTATCTTATCCATATAGAATGCAAATTAGAAACTAAACGGTGCAGCGTCGCAAACGAGCGGCAAAACGAATTATTAGAAGGTATTTTAACTTTGAAAATGTTTGCTTTCGTGATTAAGTACAGTGTTCTGATTTATTGTGATTTATTGTTATTTATTGTAGGTAATTATGACGTTAGTCTCTAGTTTTGCAGATATGAGAGGTACGCGGATGGTAATTAAATAAGTGTAATTTGAATTCCTAAAAACGATAGCTAACTTTTTGAGATTTACCAAAATTCGTATAAGTTTCAAATGTTTTCGCCAGTTGGATCGAGAATTTACCAATAACTTTCTATTTGAGCTAGCTATTCAAGTTCGCTAGTTGGTCAGCGCTTTATAGTTTTATTGAAGTTTTATTAAAATTCGGGAAAACAATTAAATGCGCCAAATAACAGGAATCAATAACCACGAACCACCCTATCGTCCCTCATCAAAGGCAGTGTGTCACCCGGTTACAGGAATTTTATTTAATGAACATGTCACCAATATTGACATTTCTCTAGGTATTTACTATTTACCTTCATGGTAGTTTAAACATAGCTTTAATAAATGCAGCGCATCGATGTTAAAAATATTAACTCATTTAGGGTAAACATTTGCTCAACAAAATGAAATGTTGTGGTAAATATGAAGCACTTAGTTTACGTACCTGAAAATATCAAAGGATTTAATGTAAATAATAATAGAGTAGGTAATCAATGTTGCAATTTAATTGAAATTCCAATTGATATTGCGAATTATTTCTCGATATGTTTCATATTTATCCTTTTAATCCGGATAAAACGTTTCTAACTGATTTAATTTACCGACTTCAAAAAAGAAAAGCTCAATATGATTCTGGCTATTCGATCGCACTGTTCGGAATGTACGAGGTTGTTAAGTTTATTTGCGTTTTTGTTTTACCGTTTACACTTGTGAGTTTTTATCCTTTTTACACACGTGTGAATCTGGTACTTTCTATTTTATTCTTTTTCGGTTTCGTAGTCAACAAGAAACCCATATAGCCATTAATAAACGTGGAGTAAGGTCGGAGTGACATTGTCTTTTTCTGTGACAAGGACTTTCAAAATTGACAGACAAAAACCAAAAGTGGTAAAATAACTCCAACACTGTATTTCACGTTTATTGATATGGCTATTATAGTTTCGTTATGTTTGTCTGTCCGCGGCTTAGCTCAGAGACTCTACTAAGAAGCTGTAACTTTGTATAAGTATACATAGTGAATATGCCGAGAAAATAGTACAATAATGTTTAAAGGGTCCACTATTTCTACCACGTTACCTCGTAAAATATAAAATCCCTCTAGCTCGAGTCGTGGGAATTCTCAGTTTCAGGCATTATATTGAAAGGTCAGGTTGAAAGTTTCCATTGTCATATTCATTCCTTTAATTGAAATTAAAAATAGAATTTGAGCGTTTAAGAAGTGGCTTATATTATCTTTATTTATAGCTGATTTAGTTCACTTTTCTTTTTTCCATTGATTGATTGCGGAACTACAGTTTGGACTCTGTCCTTCTAAATGAGTATGGGTACGGTATCTCTTGCCCTTAGTAAAAGGCAAAAATGGGGTTTCTTGATGGAAGCCTCGGCCGTTACCATCCACCGGCCTAAGTCGTAGCACCAAGCAGACTCGTCCCGTTTCGATACTCCGTGCTCCGGAAGGCACTTTCTACAGTTAGTTGGTTATCTCTTATCTCTTTGATAGAAGTCGTTAGGTGAGTCACAACACTAAACGCAATGAAGAAGACCACTCTAACAAAAGGCCTTTACGGAACGGGAGACTATACCGGATCGGCGAACATCCCATACCTTCGGACTGTGCGGTGAGTCCTAGGACGTGGCAGTTTCCTCACGATGTTTTCCTGCACCGTAAGAATGATGTCCATAGTTTACATAAAATTTTCTTAAAGAAAAACGCATTGATTCGCTTATTCCGAATTGTAACTTGTGACCCTCAGAATGAAAGTCAGCGTATCCACCACTAGACCAACACCGATCTTTGAAATTGTATTGGATGAGAAATTGGCAAAGTGTGAATACTGCACCACGAATAGTTTAAGTGTTCTCTGAAGACGAGCTTTAACAAGTCATGTGTCCAATTTGCTACAATTCTACAACTTATGTAACTTTTCCTAGTGCCGGGAAACAAATTTGTATAAAAGATGGGCAATGTATTAAAAAAGGCGCTAACTACTGTCTGCCTAGAGCTTTTCCGGTATCCTAATTTTGACACAGAAAAATACCTATGTTTTTAAATTTTAGACTACGATCTGACGTATTGGTTCTTTTTATTTGACGTTTTTTTTAATCAGAAAGGTGTGTCAGATCATAATCTAGATACAAATAAAAAACTATAACATGTAAAATTTTGCCAGGTCTGTAACTTCAAAGCGCGAAATAGTCGGGGAAAATGAATTTCATATTGCAGGCATCGTAGTGGAGACAAACAATGTGTGTGTTTAATCAGGCTTCGAACCCATTCTGTGTATTATTTTGCGGTTTGTAGTTGACAATATTATTACATCCCTGCAGAATTAAAGTCACTGAGTTTGAAACTGTGTACAAAGCGACAAAGCTATACCTTCGGTTTCAGAACAAAACTGTGAATAAAGAACTGTCGCTTTTTAACCGACTTACAAAAAAGGAGGAGGTGATGTTTTTTTTGTACCTATACATAATTACCGGATGTCTCCATCGTCTGAGGTCCGATCGTGATTATTCTTTTTCATACCCGCATACTTTTTATAATTTAGGTAAATATTATCTTTTAACTAAGGTTATCTTTTAATTAAATACACTAAGTAGGTACATGTAATTATATTTTTTTAGGTATAAACTTAAAACTAGCTTTAAGTATTATCTATTGCGTGCATCTTTCTTGTAATGGGCAAGTTATTGTTACTTAAATAGCCTACAATAAGATGACCTTGTGTACAGACATGACTTAGCAATTTGTCCTAATTTTTAGGGTTCCGTACCCAAAGGGTAAAAACGGGACCCTATTACTAAGACTTCGCTGTTTGTTTTGATTTCTTTCTATTAATTGGTTCCATAAAAACATGGTGAAAAATGTAACCTTCGTAATGATGAGCAGAAAAACATTCCAGAATGAAATAAATTTCATTTTTTTTTGTTACATTATTGTTAACAAGATTACATAACTATTAGTAGCGGGATATTTGTAGCAAGATCTTTTGAACATAATTCTTGATTGCTCAAAATTAGTTTACATTTTCTTTCTTATGGACAATTCAAACGGTCCTGTGAACTCCATTTCATTCCACAAATCCACTCCAGTAAGCCAGTGCAAAATGGCTGAAAATCTGCATAATCCATTAAAAAATAAAATAAGAATTGTTCATCAGTTTCTAACAATATTTTAATCCACATTGTGTGCAGTTGTAAAGGACAACAATTATTTTCTAACCATTGGTTATTATTACCATTAACATGGTTACACAATTATCAGCAAGTAACTGATTCCATTCCCATATCATTAAACAACCGCAAGTTCCAACTGTAACAATTGAAAGCCCAGCTCAAATGACAAGTTTCGCATCAAAAACCCCTTGAAAAAGTAATACGCCGCGGCCGCCCCATATTCATTACTTCACATTGTCGGATTATGGGTATATAATTTTTATAATTTAAGCCTCGTATAGTCAATCACGACTAATGACATACTTGTCGCTCCCTGGTCAGACTAAACGTCAGCGATGACCACCGTATCATTACTCACTAGTAACTCTAGTATACTTACCTAGTAGAGAATATTACGTCGGAAAAATAATGTAATGTTTAGTAATTTATGGGCAATATGCAATGCATGGGGTCGGGCGGCAGTTGATCGAAGACTGCGCAACAAGTGATCGTGCAATATTAACGAACATCCATACAAATATATATAGGACAGATTTTTCTTCACTTTTCATGATTGCTGTTATTAAATTATTATACTCTTTTCTTTCTGTTTGTTTTGTTATAAGTAGGTGATATTAAGCTTATGAAGGGTGGACTACCTGTGAACAGGAAGTCTATACATCGATGCATTGCGATAAGAAATGTATATTTATTGTGTTTACTTTTAATAGATTTAACCTAGTTTTTAGTACACTAGACTTTTTATTCAGTCAGTAAGTCTCTCCTTGATTAAAACCCTGTTTGAATAAATTTACATGCGGGTGATAATTATCTCGACTGGAAACAAAATTGCGAACTGAGAAATACTTAGTTTATGCTAAGAAACATTTTACAGGTTAGGGGTTAACTAAAAATTGCGAACTGAGAAATACATAGTTTATGCTAAGAAACATTTTACAGGTTAGGGGTTAACTAAAAATTGCGAACTGAGAAATACATAGTTTATGCTAAGAAACATTTTACAGGTTAGGGGTTAACTAAAAATTGCGAACTGAGAAATACATAGTTTATGCTAAGAAACATTTTACAGGTTAGGGGTTAACTAAAAATTGCGAACTGAGAAATACATAGTTTATGCTAAGAAACATTTTACAGGTTAGGGGTAAACTAAAAATTGCGGACTGAGAAATACATATACGTTTTCATTTCAGACTCTAATCTGACGTTTTATTTCCTTGTATTTGACATGTTTTCTTCAGAAAGATGTGTCAAATCGTAAACTATAATAAAACACAAAGTATAGATATTTCTTATGTTTTATTGCTCAAGGCATTTTACTAGAAATATTATTCAAGGGGAAATACATCATCAAAAAATTTTCCATGACAGGATTCGAACGTGTGCTTCGCTTGCCGGGCATTTATGATGATCCTTCTAAAATATTTCTAGTAACAAAGTGTAGTTTAGTTAGTATGGTTAAATGCTAACAAACATTTTACAGGTTAGGGGTAACCCTAAAAAAGTCATCGAGTATCGTAAACTAACAGAGATACCGTATGGTAATAATTGGTGGTGACAATTAACCGCCGGTCACTCGGCCGTTCGCACAATGGTTTAATTTCGTAGGGAGTTTTAAACCGCAATCGGCACCATCCTGTGGGACGTGACGCCCGATTGACAATCACAGCTCGCGGTGTTTGCCAAATAAAATTTTAAAAAAAATATACCGCCGCCGCTCTGCAGGGTTGGACCAAACAATTTTGTTTAAATGCTTTTAATATTTACACGTTTTCAGTTTATTAAATTTTAAATCTGGTGCCTCATGATGGTGTATAAAATGATTTTGTTGTTTTCAATGTGTTACTGCGAGAGTTGATTGTTCTGGACTTCTAGGCGGACCACTTGGCGCGTGGCGCGAGGGCTCGATTTTCGACCTATAGGTATTTATGCTTAAAAATAAATATTTGTTTTTGGTCTGGGTGTTTTCTATATCTCATTAGTATTTCCCAAAAAGAAATTAATAATATGCAGAAGATCCGTTGGCTAGTACCTACCTATATTATAAGCCTAGTGCTTAATTTGGGGCTAGATTCCACTGAGGGTAACGTCGGGCAATATTATTTAGTTATTTAATAGGTTAGCTACCTTGTTGTAATTTTTTTGTTTCAAGTACTTAGTTCTCGTTTACGTCGAACGAAAAGAAGAAGAAGCAAAAATACCTGCACCCAGCGGGAATCGAACCCGCAACCTTCAGCATTGCGTCCGGCCTGCGCCCAACGCTCCACAGAAGCCATCTAAATGGATTATGATAATGTTTTCAAAGATCCTTCCATTAAATACCTATTCACATTAGGTATGTACAAGAAGCCCGCACACCGAGACTCCACCGCAATAATTAAGTATTCCTGAATTCCGCTGTGGATATATTATTAATGCACGATTAACTTGCATTTAGTGATGTGCCCATCGCTATCTAGATTTAATGACTCTAGAATATTCTATTGCTAAGTTAGAATCGACACGAACAAGTATTTTGCTTAAAAATTTAATTGAATCGATTTTCTTCTTCGGATTTGATCGGTTAGTACTTTACAGCAAATTAGGAATCTGTTTGAACTCCAACATGATTTTACAAAGAATTATAAATTGTAAACTTACAAGCGGTGTTGTTCTAGTGGTAGATACCGCGACTTTCATTCCGAAGGTCGTGGTTTCTTTTGTAAAATTGTAAACTTTGCTAAGTGTATAAGTTAGTGCTTAATAATACAAGAAAAACGTCAGGTTATTGTCAATACAATACAGCGCCAGCGTTGTAAATCGAATCCTACATACAGGGTGTGGCTGAATGAGTCAGGCTCCACTTTAAAAACACCAATAGTAGGGAAGACATTTAAAAAAATACCGGTGCTATGACTTAAAATGCGAACGAGATACCCATACATGTGGGAAAGAGTAGGAATTTTCAAAGTTTCACAAAAAATGGCCTAGAGCTCGAACGGCTTGGAATGGAATAGGTACTGAAATTCAGTGAGTTGACCCCTGCCTCGCCCCCGCACACGCACGTGCAGGATTATCCACTCATTCCGCCACACCCTGTACAAAAGTCTGGCTGACATTTTTCTCCAACAAAAATGACAGATCGGATACACTAATATTTTATAACCCGAACGTTTACCAAACTATACAAACTATTTGGGATATTCACCGAACCGCGAGTCAACCGACGTTTAACAAATAAAACACATACATGGCAGTTATTAAACTGCGCCCGTAAAGTAGATAGCGACAGTATGAAATCTATTCGATTGTTTAAAACGTGCGAATCATCATCCCGTTGATTACAGCTATAACTCACTCGGGTAACGGACAATGCAATGTGCAGTGCTCCCTGTCTGTGCCGCGTCCGTGACGCGTCCGCGCCAAGTTCGCGCTTCGTCGCTTACTCGCTTCTTAGTGTTCAAAGAATCTTTGTACATTTTGACGACCTCTATCGCCGTGCGAATGCCCAACTGCAATGCAGGAGGTTGTAGGTTCGATACTCGTCGGGTGCAAGTATGCCTGTCTCTCTTTATATGTAATGTATGTTAGTATTTACAAAAGAAAATAAATTTAATTATTATCCGTTGTCTAGTCACCGTAACACAAGCTGAGTAGCTTACTACGGGGCTAGATGGCGCTGTGTGGTGTTCACAGAATTCATTTATTTATTTAACTTAATCCTCAATTTTCCTTCACCTTGGAGTAGAGCGATGTTTATAACGCACATACAAATTTCTTATATAAAAGACAATGGTGCGCGGACGGCTGGAATTCGATTCCGCGACCTTCGGAATGAAGACGGGACCTAGCACTTATCCAACACTGCCCACAAACATCGAGAGGAAACCGACTTGTCCTACAACTCATCACAGTCGGAAGGCATTGGACATTTGCCAATAAGAAGTAGGCTCCCGGCATATTAGGTAGGTACATACTGCCTACTATGCTTGCCCTATAAAAGGACAAATTGGAATGTTAACAAAAAAAAACTTAGTTGTCCCACACGTAGTCCCTTAGTAGTGGTAAAGATGAAATCACTTTATTTGAGCGACATCGACCGGCCGATGCTTATCATCTTCTTCTCATCCGAGCGATGTTCCCGATTGCATCCCTCTCGGGAGCCCGGGGTCCGCTAAACCCCAAATTAATTTGGGGTCGGCGCAGTAGGTAAGTCATCATTGACCATACCTTCTGCAAATAGATTTGGCAATATTTTTACGGTCGGCCGCCTGCCTGACACCAACCATCTTAGGGACCAAGCAGTTTACCCGCCACCGCGCGGAGAGAACTTAAGGTTTGCTAGTCTCCCTCAGATCCCTTAGTCGCCTTTTACGACACCCACGGGAAGAGATGAGGAAGCCCTTTTTTTTTAGGAAAAATAGCGCTCAAAAAATTTCACTTGCGGCGAGGCTTGAATTCGCGTCTTTGGGTCAGTACCCCAACGTCTATACCAACTAGACTACGCAAGTCCCTAGTTGGTATAGACGTATAGACGTAGAATAAAATAGCCTTGAGCTACATACAAAATAAAAAGAGACCACTACCTAGCTAGGCAGTACGACACTTCAAGATAAGTACCTATAACTAGAGATCGGTATACAATTGAATTTGTTTTGAGATTTTGACATTGCCAGTTTCAATATTTGGCAATAGCAATAGAGGACGAGAGCAGAATAATCCAAAATCAAATTTAAATAAGGGCACGAAGTGGCACCGGGACCTCCCCAGGATCAAATATTGACCATCGATCAACACGTAACAATCGCACACCGAAAAATACTTTACGTAAACAAAATAATTATAAAAGCGAACGATTAACGACCGAATATCAACGGCCGTAGTTCCCAAATTAGTTTGGCTTATGTTGAAAAATTTAATTGAACCCGTTCGTACAGATGGGCCTGTCCCGCTTGATGTATTAACATTTATTGGTTTACAAATTAAAGATAACCCACATCTCGCGCAGCCAATATTGTTGGCATTTTTCACGCGCACTTTTATTTGAACGACCCTCCGACCGATGAATTTTCGACAATTGAAACGTAAACTTTTAATATAACAAATTAATATCGGGAATTTATTGTTTGACGGCGCACCCTATTTTTTTCAGTTACCGATTCCAATTTCGAATAATTGCTAACTGCGATTTATTTAGCCGTACCTACTATTATTATACAATAGGTAGTTTTGTTTCCCTTTTATTTTGGTGGCAACACAATTTGCTTGACTAATGATAAGACAATGACGTCACAAATACGTTTGATTGGCGATCACGTAGGGCATGCCGAACGCAAATTACCACAATAGCTGTTGTAGCGTAGTCATTGCAGTTGAGAAACACGTAACATACCCTGAGGAGGCCGGGTCCAGTCACTCTCAATAATGTAAGCACGGATTCAATTAGGTACCTACCCCACCTAGGCTCGTGCGGCCCTCCCTCATCTAAATAGTATTACGAAGTGCTACACGTCGCATTCACCAATATCATTACTGAACCCTAAGCGAGCATCAGGATATCTAATGTTTATTTTAAATCCAGTCCATTATAATAATAAAAAAGCATCTGTTTGTCAGCCATAGTCGATAAATTGCCACGTTAAATTGTAGTAATTAAATTTATTGTAGTAATTATTTGTTAAGAGTCATTATACCTGGATAAGTCTACGTCAAGTAGGTACTTCTATATAAAGAAATGGGTAACAGATACATCTGATACGATGGAAATCTGACAGACATTATAAATGAAATGAAAACTTACCATTATAGTCTCAACTTGGTACCAGGTGAGATAGGGTTAGGTTAGGAGGAGAGTCCTTTCAACGTTAAAAGAGAGACACCGAGTAGTTATAGTGGGTACACCTCTGGCCGCCTACCACCTAAGGCCAGTAGAGAGCCCCACATACCATTGCTTTCCCCAGCGCGCTGGGACAGTTTATAGGTCGGATTACTCTTCTATAAAATATGGTTAGATTAATTGATGAAACAATGTTTTTAAGCTTTTATCGCGGACTTTAAGCGCGGAGACCGAATGAAGAAGTTCCGTAACGAAAATAAAACCTAACACTCCGCCTACCACGTAGCCTAAGAAAAAAAAATGCTATGCAATAGCTTTACCGCGGCTGTCCCCGAGTGCCGCACGTTTTTAATTTTATTATTTTATAGGTCGTTAACTCCTTAGCTTTTCAAATCCTTTTCCGTTTTTCTACGGCAGATTGCAATTTCGATCGGGCAGTAAACATGTGAACTGGTAAATCAAATACATCACAACTGTGTGTTCAACATCGACGCTTTTCAAAACTCAACGTGACATATTAATTCCGTCTCTAAAAGTGGAAACTGTTGAAATACGTACCTATCTACCTACGTATCGAACATAATTCTAGCCGTACGTTTTAGTACCTACGAAATTTCAGAAACGTAGGACTTTCGCGAAGGGGACAAAGAGCTAATGGGATCAAATGTAAGTACGTATACGTACGACTGATTAATTCTGTGAATGGTGAACGTCCAATTCCAATTAGATCTGTCCACCGTGCTACGCATATTGTCTTTTTCCAGTAATAGGTATTACATCCTACCCTCCGAATACATTCTTTTATTCCAAAATTTCCAAATAGGAAAAGCTTCTCAATTGCAACTAAACGGCAAACACGTACAGGAAGCTATTAAACTCAAGCTTTTATGCGAGTGCAGTTAAAGAATTAAAGTAAGTTGGCTCAACGTGTTACGGTGAGTCGTGAGATCTCATCGCTCGTAGCGACGCGGACGCCGCACAACACGGCATTATTACAAAACCCATAAAACACCTCTCACGACCGCTACCGCCGCCCGCGCCGCCGGGCCCAATGACGACTGTCAACTCAAAAACCAATATAACAGACCCCCAATATAGTCGCCACTCGCTATTGTCCAACAGGAAAAATCTCGTGCGAACTAAAGTGAAAAAGGCACTTGAAATAACGAATTCCAAATCCAATAAAAGCCGCACCCACTGTGGGCTTCTTCCGTTGACGTCGGAGTTAACGGTTCTCATGAAACACCGCGGTTACCCCATTGCCTAATAGAGAATATTCCACATGAAAGGAATTTTGTCATCAACCTTTGTTTTTTGGTTTTACATCTCGTCGTCGCGTCGTTTTAATAACCTGCTACTAGATAGTCGGGAGATTATGAGTAAAATATTGATAAGCATTATTTTTATTAATATTAATTCATAATAAATTATTTCCGATCCCGCAGAGGCATGGACCGCTACACAATCCCGCTCATCTTACTATTAATTACTGCAACAAAAGGTAGGTATAGGTCTGTATGGACGTTATAAAATCCTATCAGATTCAGGGCCTGCACCTTAAATTTAATCCTTGATGTTTCAGTGCATAGAACATGTAGGTATAAATGTAGGTTAGCTCAGGATTTCACCAAGTGCCGCAATAGCCTTCAATGCAATACTTTAACCTGGGTTCAAACCCTTTTGGTATTTGAATATTCACAGTTCATTAGTAGAAAAGTGATAGGCACTGATTGAAAGTTAGATTCTCGTTAGTTCGACTACAACTCTATTTCCCTGAATGCATGCTTTAATTGAGTCTATTTTCCGACAACGAAGCACGCGAGACGCGGCGTTTTGATAGATTTTCAGTTATAGAGACGGTGAATAAGTATTTTTTTTAACCGACTTCAAAAAAAGGAGGACGTTCTCAATTTTATCCTTATGTTGTTTGTATGTATGTATGTGGATATGTCCGTGCCGTACTCCGGCATAGGTATGAAGTCCAAATGGGAAAATTCCTTTTTTATTTGGAAGATTTGGAGTGAAAGTGAAGTGAAGTATGAAGTAAATATGAAGTCCTGAGTTGGTCCCATAAAATCTTGGTGATGATCTGATGAGTATATTCGGAATGATAAGCAGAATAGCATCACAGAATGAAGTAAATTACTACTTTATGGACTTCTATCAATAGAATCCGCTCATAAACAACTAGGTAAGTGCAGATTATTGGAGCACCAATTCTACCTTAAGATTTTTCTATCTTCCTCCACTTTAAAAAGTATTGATTCCTAAACTATTTATGTTTCAACGATGTTTCAACAAACTTAATATATTTTCATTTAAGAAAATAAAGTTTTCTACAGCAGAGGCAGGGTTTCGTAGTCAACAAGAGAAACCCTTATTTTTATAAATGTTACTTCACATTTGTGAATGGGTATTTCGTTGGCAAATTGCCGATTTTACTTTTAAAGTGAGTACGTTTTAATTCAAAACTTAATTAGTGTTTTAGGCACATATTGTGCGAAAATCTTACTACGATTGAAGATTATGACGACCTCTGTGGCACGTCGGGGAAATAGAAGGCCCGACTGCAATGCAGAAGGTTGCGGGTTCGATTCCCGCCGAGTGCAGATATTTATGCTTAAAAATAAATATTTGTTTCTGACCTGGGTGTTTCTATGTACCTATCATATTATGTAGTATTTACAAAAAAAAAGTATATGTACTAGTATATCCATAGTACAATGCTAGGATTTAGTTTGGGGCTAGATTGCATTGTCAGTAACGTCGTGCGATATTTATTTATTTATCGAGGTGTCTCTATATAGAACTTGACAGGGAGGGATATGTATAGATCACACCAATATTTCCACAAAAGTAGATCTACTCCGTGGCATTTGTCAACGTGTACATTACCAATGATCTGTTGAAGATGTTAAAATAAAGGAGTCCTTTTGATTGAAAGTAGGTACGTAAGCTTTTGTAAACCCGTATGTCTCTACAAGTGTATCTACTCTAGTCGTGCTAACTAACTACCTGCAAGCTCGTAGTCGATTTCCTCTATGTTCACTCTATGTGTGCATTGTTAGATAACATAGTAGTCGTCAGTCGCCTATCGCCTCTATTGATGAATGTCCATCCGTTAACTTATTGTGACAGTCCAAGTGTTATTTAACTTGACGATAACGTGCGGTCGTCATTCATGGCCAATATCAGACAAGGACTTGAATTCAGCGATAGCAGTGTACAGGCAATGTATTGTATTTTAGCGAATTATGATGGTGTATTGATGGTGTTTTCTTTATTTACTAGTCTTTTATAATAAAATCATATAACAGACAAATTAAAATCAATTTTCGGTTTTAATCGAGTTACATTTTTTTAGCATTAGACAGAGATCTGTAAAGATCTTGAAATGTATGGCTTTGAAAAAATACTGCAAATAATAAAAGCAACGAGATTTAAACCGAGAAGAGTTTATTTTCAATTCAACACCGCTAATATAGAAGGAAAACTTTGTGTCTCTGTGGCTTCGGAATAGGTGGCAACTACTCTATTGAAGGCAGAAATTGATGCCCCACATAATCTAAAATAACAATGCTGTCACACCGGCTTTTACGGTTAAATTTGTCGTTAAAATGTAGAATTAATTCAAGGGTGCAACGTAATAGCGTAGGTAACTTTTGAACCTCGTAACGTAGTTCAGTTTTCCACCTGAATTTAACCGCATCTCACCCACTATACCCCATACACCACATCGCGTTTCACAGTAAATTGTAATAAAAAGCGTCAAGTGTCATTCATGTTTCGAACTTTCGTTGGCGAGTGTACGCGGGAATAACTAACTACAGTCAGTATTCTGTAACTCGGTGCCTATGAAAAACTGATGTTCACTGGGCATATGGTAAACGAGAGTGTGATGTGTGATGTGCGTGATTATGAAAGTGTTTCTTTTTGTACCCCCTCGCGACCAAGACCATTGCAACATGGTTGAAACGTCGAGGTAAGAAAACAAATAATAATACGCGATTAAGACCCGGGAAAATGTACCTAGTGTTTTCTCTCTCTATAAATCTTACATTCTTGATCAATCCGAAACTTTCCATAACACAACTAGGATAGGTATAGATTTTTCTTCTGTTTTCGCGATGTTGGATTAAATGAAATTGAACCCTCTTGTCAATCCTGAAGAAGAAAACGTCTCGAAACGTTGAGCATTGAAACAATGCTAAAAGCAATAAACAATATCCAATTAAAATCGAAAAATTAATTTACTATAACTAGAATACTCTCTCTCTCTTTCTCTTAAGGAAATATTAGATTCTTTCTTTTACCCTGTGCTCAGTTATCTTGACCATCACTTTTCATAGACACCGCTAGTTACAGAATAGATATGCAGGTAGGCACTAGAGCACAAACGGAGCATGGAATTAAATGCTAGATTTCGTTACCGAACAGTTTTGTCGTTGAAATTGGAAGAAACTTGTTACGTTGTAGGTACCTACTCTATCAGTTCAATTTGAAAAGCGGAACCTACGATTGATTGGTTATACGTTGAAACTCGAATAGGTTAGGTTAGGTTAGGTGTTTTCTACCTTGTTAAACCTCCGATTTCCCATCTCTCTGCTGGTTGAAATGAAATGAAATTAAAGAAATAGCAGGAAAAGATTTGCTAGATAAAGCAAGAGATAGAAAGAATTGAAGAACGATGGAGGAGGCCTTTACTCAAAAAGAGGTCCTCGAATGAACGTTTTAAGTTTTTTTAATTATGTTTTTTTTTATTTTTTATAATAGGTACTAGGTACCTACTTATCTATTTAGTTTTTAACTTAATAGATAAGTATAATTAAATATTATTAATCTAATATTATTAACCTTAACTTATTATTATTAAGTGTTTTATAAGTATCATTCATAGGATAAATAAAGGCTAAAATAAATAATAAACCTCCGATTTCAAGTTTTCAGTCCTATCGGCAACAGCGAACAAAGTTTTTAGTTTTTAATTGGCAGTGAACAGTTGTCAATTATTATTATAACTATCTCATACACCAGATGGTAAGTGCCCGTGAATATGACGTCCTAAGCTGTGGTAGGTACCAACTTACCAAGCCGCCTACCAAGTTATTTGTTACCTACGTACTAGCTGACCCGGCGCACATCGTATCGCCATGGGTCATATTGAAAGAGAAATATTGACATTTTTAAGCTACAAGGCTATTTTTATGATTTTTACATTTCTGTTTCCTACATACAAATGAAACATTTTAAAAATAGGTTCAGCAGTTCCCGAGATTTTGCATCTTTAAAAATCAACTTAGTTTTCTTTACATTATAAATTTATATTTGTAGGTATATATTTTTTACCTGAAAGTGTAATTTATTATCCTCGCGGTTAACATACATTAACATTTAAAAATGAAAGTGAACGTGTTCTATTGTTATAGTTTTGTTGACATAGGGGAAGGTGCGTGGTTACGTGGGGACGAGACGAGGTAACACACGACTGGACTGCGAACAAACACACACTTCTCGGGCACAGCAAAAAAATCGACCTAGCGCCCCCTAGTAGACTATCTCTCAACTCCACAGAAAAACTCAGCTCACTCGGCATGTGCAAGGAGTACCTACATTGAATAGTGTTAGTAGTCGGATGACGCCAATAGGTACGTCCCGCCCGTAGGTGTTTGTTTTAAGAATACAGGCAAGTCGGCCTACTATGTCTCTTTGTATAGTGCCTTAGGCCCGAGACACAGTGCGGTGTGTCGCGACACCAGACCCACGCTTGAATAATTAAAAATGCACTCCTCCACGTCCACGGACAAAGTTAAATAGTGCGAGGTCGTTTGTCCCGGTCATTAACATTTATCCGGCACTACACAAATTGGTGGAAAACAACACAAAGTTTGTTGGATAACACGCTAGTTACCGAGTAACTTGATTAAATAAAATATTATATAGCGCTGTACTTAACGCTGCCGCCCACCCAAGGCGCTCAACTTACACAAAACTATTGCATATTTTAGTGAAACGCGCCGTGCCTAATAATTTATTCAGTTTCAAATTCCCAAGTCTCTAGAATGCCGTATTGACTGTACATAATGCATGTAAAACATTGTTATGTACTTTACACAACATATTGTCACACTTAAATATTATACGCACAAAAAGGTTTTCTTTATATTATTTTACGTTCGAAGTAAATTCGAGAAAAGTCCTTATCATGTTTTAACTCGTTAGGATCTTAGTACATATTAGTAGCATAGCAAAAAGGGAACCTCCCTTTTTGCAATTAATAAAGTTGCCCAGGCGTGGGTTTAACACTTTAACAATACCATTCAGTGACACTGTGACACAAATCGAGTGAAACAATGTAAGCAAGAATTATGAAGAGCCACTTCGGTACTTATAAGGACGTCGCACGGTACACGGAGCTCGCGTTTTTATAAAGCCAAGAATGATCGAATTGTCGCTCTAAGAGTTTTACTATCAGAATACGAAAAGGTACCTAACCTACGAAGTATATATCCACGTATAGATATGTATTAAATTAGCATTCGAATAATCGCAGTTTCATTGGGATATGTAAATGGAGTTAGACAACAGAAATTACACGAGAACGAAAATCACGGTACGATGATTTGATGAGGCGCGATTCTCGGAGCCATGAGCGTTCCGATGACCATCGGCAAACCCCGATAAGGGGGGAAACATCCCGCCGCGCCGCCGATGTGTTCCTCTCACGGCGCGGCGTCGGCGGCATTATCTTGAGAGAGGGAAGAGGGGAGCTCACTCGCTCACTTCCTACATTTTGCATGAGCTGAGTCGAGTCGTGTGCGCTGCGCTCGAGCGAGAAGACCGCCCGAGCGGGACACACTCTAGATCTACATTTAAAGCGCATTGTAAGCAAACCCATTATTAATGTACAAGTTTTAGTTGTAGGAGAGCAATGGCGTACTCGCCAAGAACCGCTCGGTTATTCATGTAACATGCATGCGGCGTTCATATTTGATTCCTTTTAATTCCGGGCGTCTTTCAGCTACGGCCGCTGTGATTTTGACATTCCACTTGTAATTCCTATGTATCGAATCGTTCCGAAGGATCCGAACCGTACACGGTTGAATCGTGTCACGATTTTTGTTCATTTTCGTTCCTTTCTTTTTATGCTTTTACGTTTAGGTTTTGCACGAGATCTAACTCTCTTACGGTTTTTAGTGTGAATTTTTTGAGTGTTATTGAATGTCTGCATTCGTTTAGATAAAAAGATTAGATTATGTAACTATGCGTCGGTATACATAATCTAATATATTTATTCAATATCGGCGAGACGCTGCTGTTGAAAAAAAAAATGTTTCTCCGTTTTATTTCATTCCAAATGAATATTTTGGAAAACCTTGTAGTGGGGACCATTTAAAAGTAAAATCTTAATCTGAATAGTATCGATATTAAGGTAGAAAAATAAATTTTTCATAATTTATTTTGGTATTAAGTTTGTATGGAAATGGTAACAGTCGCCACGATCTTAAGAATCGAGTTCGGTACCTATTGCCCACCCTGCTACTGAGGTCATCACGTAATCGAATGGGAATAAGAATTCAACATTATATATAGCTGCGTCCCGCGGTTTCAACCGCGTAAGTCCCGATTCCGTGGGAATATCGATATCAAAAGTAGCCTATGATACTCAAGGTGAATGTAGCTTTCTAATTGAGAAATATTTTTTTAAATTGGCTTAGTAGTTGTTAAGTTTATTCATTACACACACACACAAAAATACAAATCTTTCCTCTTTATAATATTAGTGTGGATGTAGATATTATTATCGAAAGCAATTTGTGGGAATGTAATGTGAAACAGTTAGTTACTGCTTCACACACAAAACTACTAACACAGTTAAAATGTTACTTGAAATACAGAAAGTTGAAGATATAGCGCAAAACTCGGGTAACGTTTGCCGGTGAATCCTAATACAGAATAAATAAAGGATTGATTCATCATATAGAGATGTCACTTCGGGAGCGTCTTAGTGCCATTCGCAATGGAACTAATCAAATATTAACCCTTTGAAATGCATGCAATATGCGTCGAGTACACTGCAAACTGACAACCACTTACTACTATCATCCTGCTAATATTATAAAGATGAAAGTTTGTGTGCGTTTGTAGCTCCTTCACGCAAAACTGCTGAATCGAATGCGATGAAACTCGGTATGTATTAAGAATTTATGTTAGTTATTAGACTCGGAGTTTCCCCGCGTAAGTTCTGTATGTAGAGGTATTCACAGCCTTTCGGTACGATAACGAAGTCGGAAAAACTGTCTCCGACTCGCTCAGAGCGATTCAATAAGACATCGACAGATATGTTTATTTGTCTGCTCGATCGTCGGTTTCGGACCGAAATTGTTTGAAAATTATTGGGATAAAAAGTAGCCTTTTTGTTATTCCAGTTTTCCAGCTACTCGTTCCAGCAAAAACTGTACGATAACTTGCAATCATGAAAAAAAAATGCTCAGTTAACCGTATAGTATCTATGTTACGTTTTGCTTTTTTCAAAAATGCTTTCTAAAATTTAGGGCTTATTCCGAAAAAGCCCAAAATACCTACAAATCTATTGTTCTCTAAACTTTTGACTTTCATACAAGTATTCCTAACCGGCCCAGGAAATATTTAGTTATAAAAATTAAATGTAGAAATAGTTTCATACATCGTTTCCAATTTGTCCCACGGTAGTTCTAGTACTGTTAGCAAGACAAGTATTCTATAAAGTAAATGATTGACTTGTTTTTAGGGTTTTTTTATTATCGTATGTAGAAGGTATTACGAAGGTGAAAAGAGTTTAAAGTTTAATTAAACAATGAGAAAAAAATATTGTATGAATTTTGAACATAGGTAGGTACCTATTTTTAACTAGGTATACGTAGTGAGTATATTATTATGAAAATTACATTAATATACGTAGAATGTGCCATCTATACTACGAAAATCATATTGAAGGAACTTAGATCTTACACAAAAAATAATAACAATCAAATCAGTAATCAATCAGCTTTTATTAGTTAGGAGTTTGGCTGGACAGTGTCGCTTAATAAATAATAATACAAATATAAGCTAACAAACATTCGTAGTATCAAGTAGGTAACACTTATTACATGATTTACAAAGAATTTCAAATCAATAAATTTCACAATATTTGCATCTGAAAAAGGCAAAGGGAAACAAACAAAATGATAACAGAGCCATTTTACGTAAACATGCTTGAATTAACGTGGCAACAAATGATAAAATGAATTATTTATTAACAAACAAATCAGCAAGCAGATGTTAGCAGAACTTACAGTAACACTAAATGCAAGTAATTATTATAAAATCTGAAATCAATAACATAGAAAAGGAAACATTACAATAACATTATTTGTAAATAGTAAACAATTTGCTACACCTAATTAATTCGAATTAATAAAATATAAAAAATAAAACAAGATAATCTATAAATAAAATGACTTAGTAGGTATAATAGGTACATCAGTTTGATCACCCAATTTTAGTAAGTATTCAATGATAATAAATATAGTTAAAAATTATACATATTTGTAAAGAAATTTAAACAATGTAGATAGACAGTATTGCAAAAGTGTGCAATAGTTACATATTTTTAAACGTTAATTTGTAAATGAATAATTTTACTAACCTTGTCTCAAATTAACTCGTCTTGATTCTTGTTTCACTGAATTGAGAAATAGTTAATAATACGCCAAAGACGCGAGTTCAAGCCTCGCCGCAAGTGAAAATTTTTGAATGCTATTTTTCCTTTAAAATAAAATTTCTAAATAAAATAGCCTTGAGCTACATACAAAAATTAAAAAGAAATTTATAGTTAATAATAGAAATACTTAAATTTTTCTTACTGTCTGTATCTACTTCGAAATTTGCGGGCCGATTAGGAAAAAAAAGTAGGAATCACGGGTAGGTATGAGTACATATTTTTGGGCCGATTCGGAAAAATTTTTGGGCTAAATTGGAATAAGCCAAATTTAGTACCCGGCGGGATTCGAACCCGCGACTATTGGTAATAAGAACCACCGCGTTTAACCGCTTCGCCACGGGTAGCATTTTTTAAAAGAAGCAGTATTTCCTAAGTGTGGATTAACATTAAGAAATAATGTTTAAACATTACGTATGATTAAAAAAAAACACTGAAAAACTTATCATACTGAAACTTTGATGTTAAGAAGACAGTCTCCATTCTCTTTCTCCGTACAAACGTAGTTTACATTTTCCTCCCTGGATGAAGACATTTGAGCAAATATGTTTATGCCATAAAACCTATGGCTGTCGTGACAATGCATCTACCTTTTTTTTTCTAATTAAAATAATAATAAAAAAAAATATTATAAAATGAAAAAAATAAAAAGGTAGATGCATAGTCATGACAGATATAAGTTTTATGGCATAAACATATTTGCTCTAATGTCTTTATCCAGGGAGGAAAATGTAAACTACGTTTGTATGGAGAAAGAGAATGGAGACTATCCTCTTTAGTAAATATCAAAGTGAGACGTGTTTTTCAACATGAGGCGATAAGTGCGTTCAGTGTCCCTAAAGTTGCTCCCGTTTTTCTATTTCCTAAGACCACTTACATTTTCTTAATCCAATTACTTTCTTCCTGTCCCGAACAATATAGGTAAATTTATTTACGAGACAACCATTACGCTTAATTCTTTTATAGCTTTACACAAAATGAAGCAGTCCGTGTAAAATAACATTAAATTTTTGGATATTCCTTCGTCTGAACGGTTTGAAACGTGACTTAAAACTCGTTTTACGAAGACTGAGGCTCGTATTATGAAATGTGACTCAAGCTGAGATTTCGACTAGAAACACGATTTGTTATTAGAATCATTGAAAAAAAAAACGGTCAAGTGCGAGTCTGACTCAAGAAGGAAGAGTTTCGTACCACTTCAATACTTACTTTATTCGGTTTTTAGTATTTGTTGTTTTAGCGGCAACAAAAATACAACATCTATGAAAATTTTAACTGTCTAGCTATCACGGTTCATGAGATTACAGCTTTGGTGACAGACATACAGGCAGACAAACAGACAGCAGAGTTTCAGTAATAGGCTCTCGTTTTACCACTTGAGTACGAAACCTAATATAATTGCAATTTCATAAAGACGGCCTATTTGAAATTAAGTCTCGAGTAGAGATCTTGGCTTGAGTTACCATTGACTAGAAACTACATAGTAGTAAAGAACTTCCTCCTTTTTTGGAAGTCGGTTAAAAAGCAACTTTATTTTGCACTACTACTGAATTTTTTTGTTAAAATGAAATTGAATAACTTATATTTATTTTAATAGCCTACATGAATAAAACATATTTTATCAAACATGAAAATTCAATACAGTCGATTTTGCGTTATTGCATTTCAAAGTTACACAACTTCATTAAATTAATAAGCATGCCCACTTGAAACCTTAGTTTTTGTTCAGGCAGATTGTTTTTAATCGGCTAAAAACTTCATAGTACCTATGAGAAACCTGGATTAAGACATAGACAATTTAACTCCTTAATCCGATATTCCTACGGCACCGGAACTTCCAGAGGGAAACCGCGGGATTTCTGGAAATTTTAGAGTTATTACCTTCCTACCTAATATGTTCATTAATATTAAAAAAAATAATTTTACAACGCAAAGCTGAGTAAGTAGCTGGTACTTTCCTAATTTATTTCTTTATTATGACAGTGAAGTCGGATACTCACTAGTGAGTTGTTACCGTAACCGTTGCATGTATTGTACCCAAAAAACTTAGTATAAGTAGGTAATATGTAATATGTACCTACCTATGTACGATGCTCGCGAGCTTGCCGAGCCGAAATTTATATTTTTTTTACAGAAAACCAAAGGTCGCTTGCAGACACGTAGACACTACACTCATTACAGACACAATAAGGGATATTTTTACAGGCCACCGCCTGCCTGATACCAACCCTCCTAGGGACCAATCAGTTAATCCGCCACCTTCCGGGAAGAACTTTGGGTTTTGCTAGTCTACTTCAGATCCCTTAGTCGCCTTTTACAACACCCACGGGAAGAGATTGGGCAACCCTATTCTATGCCGGGAATACAAGGCGGTTTCTATGCCAGGGAAACACGGCGGTGGCAGTTACGGATACAGCTCGCTAGTATGGAACCGGCTTTATACAAGTTAACAAGCCAAAATTACTTGAAAAGTGCTAAGAAACATGTAATGCTTACTTTATGTTTCCGCTAAGTATAGGAATAAAAAGAAATAGGCATGTACCTACTTATTACAAATAAAATTAAGAATCATGCTACGTTATGCTGTTACAAATTAAAATTCATGTGGTAGTAAGTAGGTATGACAAAGCCATTAATAAATTGCCAAGACTGAGGCTTAAAATGTTATTGCTTTGCAACATTTATATTTCATTATCGTGAGGTTTTTTGTTCGTCGCGCGGCTTAGAAAATTGTATTACATTTTCTGAGCTTGCAAAGGGAAATAATACGTTTGATTAATTATTTTTTATTGATCTCAATCAGTAGATATGACATCAAAAGAAAGACAGTTGTAAACAGCTACTGCTGTAATGCTACCGCAAACTCAATGATGCTTTGACGTTTTAATGGGTATTCAGCGATACATCTTAGTGCCCGCAGCGACAGTATTTATTTTTACAATAGACGTAACAATATTTGTCAGCGCTGCAGCGGCTTTTGAAAAATGTATAAATTTTCAAATTGAATAAAATTGATAATATTCGGAAATATTTTTTTTTTAATTATTCCCTGTATCTAATCAGAATATAGACTTACGGACAAACTTACTAGTATTCTCAAACTATCTAACCCAACGCACTTCGTATCGCCCTCGGTATAAAAAAAAACTTGACACTAGCAGCACAAAATCCAACTACTTTGTGCCCAGTTTGCGTATGTTTGAAAATGGAATCTACCTAGTTATTTTCCTACAAAATGTATGAGAAAATTATTTATCTTATATTTATTTTCTTATCTACATTAGAGGACGTTTCGGTTAAACTTCACCACTGTTGAAATGTAATAAATAAAACATTATAATAAAATTTTAAATGCTGGTTTCTAGGAACATTGTGGAGGCATGCGCTTGCTGGTACAGAGGGTGTAAAAGTGAAAACAGTGACACGAAGCCCCTACGACTCGACTCTGCCCTCACAAAGGCACTTACTCAAGAATTTCTCTAAAAAAAAATCTCCGTCACCACACCGCAATTCAAATGACTCGACCTACACTACACGTACATAAGTTATTAAAAAGTATGCCTTCGTCGACGTAGGTTTTAATAAAAATAGTCGTCTCGCGTCACTCTTTGTGCGAACATCTGAGAGAGTAGCGCCATACGACTGTTAGCGAAGGAGCTAAGACGACCAGGGGCGGACCGAGATCCATGGGAAATTGGGGTGATGCAAGGGGTAGGTGATGTGTACTAATATTATCTTGTTAATATTAGTGTTAGACTTATCAATGTCTTACTCTAACTACTGCTACTGTTAATATAAATAAATAACAATTAAATATTGCACGACGTTACACAGAGCGCAATCTAGCCCCGATCTTAGCACTATGCTTGTACTAGACAACGGATATACTACATATTATACGTTATTTTTTTTTAAATACATACATAATATGTATGATGCATAGAAAACACCCAGACGTCTGGTCTGTCTACAAATACCTATTTATTTTGAACCATAAACCAAAAGGTCGTTTTTGAACCAAAAGGTCCTTCGCCCGACTCAGTTAATATCTACCTCTTCTAATATCTGCTTTCTGCTAAGGTGATGTCGAACTTAACAGAAGGCATCGATATTTTGAAGATAATGGTCGAAAATAAATCACTTCTAACGTTTTCTATTTGATCAATAATCAACCGCAAAGAAAATACAAAGTGATAAAGAAACTACCTATATATGTAAAGAGATATTGTCCACTCAATCCAAAAACTATTACAAAATACAAAAAACACATGTAAAATACGCCACTGTGATAAAATCTTACCGGAGCGCGAGCTGCGATACTTGGTAGAATAGTGGCAGTACAGTCGCGCTACATAAATGTGAGTCCTAGGGTCCTTTTTCATCAAAGCCCGTCTTTGAAACATAGCGACTGAAGAATACTAAATACTATACAGAAAATAGTGCATTGCGACGTACATATACGATGAAAATGGATTGCCTCGTACGTGCGAACTTTGATACACGTTAGAATACGTCTGTACAAACTGTAATGAATGAAAACTCAGGATTTTATATCTTTGAGTTGACAACTTTGTATCGAATAATTTGAACTTAGTGTTTAGTTGTGTCAGTAATAATATACTGTGTGCGGGTAAGGTGCGGTAAGGTGACCCCGCGGCTTCCTTCCTCACTGTATAAACACTTTCGCCGTCGTCGTCGTCAAAGATTTGCATAGAAAAAGATCGGCCGCCCGATGTGCCGGTAATGATAATGTTTTTTCATGGAGATCATACAATTTGCAACATTTTTCATTCGACATAATCTTAACGCGTGTTCTGTTTAAACGGAGACATGCGGTAACAGCGACGCTACAATAGACTCAACGTCGACCACGCAAGGTTCAGAATCCCGCACCGCATATCTCTACATATCACTTAAGATATTAATGAGTGCATCCGTAATAGGCGAAACATACATATGAAATTCAAATTTGTAGCGGGCCGGGAGCGAGCTCTTCTACATATTTTAGTAGGCAGCAGAGTGTGAATTTGAATCTTTTGTTAGCGTTTAGTACGTCAGTTTATACAGGAAAACAATGTGTTATCATATCACAGACGTAGCACGTTTGAAACATTCGGTCGGCAAGCAGTAGAGGGCGTGATGACGATGCTTGTCGCGTCGCCGCGTCCTTCGCCGCGTCCGTCGCTTCGTTGTCGCGTCGCTTGTCGCTCGGTCGCAGCGTGCGGTCGGCTTGTCCACAGCCGCGCCTCGTTTGATTTATAGTTTACACGGTAAAAGTAATTAGTGAAAACGAAAGAAACGGGCCTCGGGAAAAGTCATCGGACATAATTCATAACAAACAGAAATAACGGAAAGTCGGTTCGACGGGGGTGGGCAATGAATAATTCTCTAACTGCGAGCACCCTCCACCCCCACGGCCGGGCGAGCTACGCGAAAAAAGCACACGACCCGGACTGAGTTTTATAGTCACGAAAAAAAGGAGGTGGTCAAAATATCTATATACGGCGAATGCAGAAAATAGAAAAAAAATCTACAATACCGCTCGCATGAATAAGTGAGTGGGCCTTCATATAGAAAAAAGTAAGGCAACAAAAATAAGAGGTTTCGGGCTTAGGGGTGAACCTCGGTGGGCATCGGGTGTAGTCGGCACCTTGCAACGTCCGTTCTAACCACGTGGCCGGTCAGCCGGCTTGCTAGCCCGCCCGGCCGTGCCTGTGCCCCGCTCTGCGCGATCCCGCCAGCTGATAACAGTTTCGTTGCCGAATTTGCCAAATTCTTGCCGCATGTGCATATTATATTTGCATGCATTTAAATCTTACCGTAGCGGCCCTATCCAGGACAAGACGCGAAGCCGTATACCCAGTGTTTTGTTTTGTACAAAATATCAAATGTGTTTGGGAACCGTTCAAATGTTAAATTTATCTAGATATCTGACGATGAAGCGATCCCGATGCATTTGCCAATCGTAAACCCATAGCTATTAATATAAATACACGTCTACAATCGTGTCATCATCAAATATTAGGTGGGAAGCTTCAGCCACTGTTCATTAAGTTCATTGCCCATCGCACCAAGCAGGCTCATACATATTCCATTTAAGGATTCTTGGTCCAATAAGTAATTATTAACATATTCTATTTCTTATCGCGGTAGGTATTTCCGTGGTATTGGAACGTACGCGAGTAAAACCGCAGCTAGATTTAATTTTATGAGGTCTCTGTGAGTTAGAATCTAGAGAAAGCGCGGGATGTGACGATGCTGTACGCCTTACTGGGCGGAGTCACTGACCCCCCGGCAGTCCCCGGCTAGGGCTAGCTAGCTGCTAATTTAGCCGAAGCCTGGCTCCACGCCATGATTTAATCACTTTATTAAAACCGTAAAGTATTGTATCGGGAACAATGGTCACAAAATATCGAATTGTAATCGAAACAAAGTCACCTAAGTCGCGCCTGCTTAATTTACACCTGCTTGAGCTGAGACATTTGATCGATTAATTCTGCGAAATCGGGTTATTATGCTGCGGGAAAGTGATTAAGGTACAGTCATTTTGTTTTCAATCGAATATAGGAGCGTTCGTTTCTTTTACCTTTAGGATTTTAATGGTAGGTATTATGGTTTATGGGTCTCTATTATTGGGTCATGTTCTCGTTAATGGCTGGCGTCCGGAATTGAATTTTCCTTACGAACGTTATACCAAAGAACTTTTAACAATTAAAGAAGCACGTATTCTGAGTTGCGCATTCTAAATTAAGATTCAATTGTAGTCGAACTTTATGCGAAAATTCCATGGATATCGCGAAAACGACTAGGACAGTAGCATTTCGCAATCTTACTGTCATTTTATAGCTCGTTTACACAGTGCGAGTTGCTGCAAAGCCAGACAACACCTACCTACTCGCACGCAAGTAGCTTACACGTAGTAGGTACCAACAACAACGCACGTAAGAGTTGCTCGTAAGTTGATAAGTCTAAACAGTGCAAGTTACTACCACAGTTACTTATACAGTGTAGCTAGGCACTGTAGTAACGGTCGGTTAAAACAAAACGCACGAGCAAAATTTACACAAACAAAATACAATCAACAGCAGTTCGTCAATACGTACAAAAAAATAATTAACATCTCGGATATCTGAAACTAGATTTACTTGTGTATAATAAATGGTTAAAACAATGGTTAATTAAAGGACCCTTAGGTTTAATGATTTATATGCAAGCGTGAACTTAGGGTTGTCACGCGCAGCCAAACGCTGCTAAAGCAAGCTTGGCAAGTGGCATCTATAGCACAGCATAAACATCGGCGGGGCGCTGTCCCCAGTAGGCTGACATCACCGCGCGTCTCTTAATCTCAGCGGACTTGGCATGTGCAAAGTACATTGAATGGTGTTAGTAGTCACATGTGCGCCGCATTGACGCGGACACGCAATGATATTGAGCGGAGGTGCGCAGTTCCGCGTCTCGCTCCGCTTCTCGCTTCGCTGCTTCGAGGCCAGTCCAGAGCGGAGCGGGCGGTCAGAGAATTGCTCACCTTTGAGCGGTGCGCGAGTCCTACTGCTCGCCGAGTTTGAGACCGCGGCCTTAAGAATAACAAGTGTATCAATCAATCTACGATGTCTCTTTGTACAGTGTCTAATTTTTTTAGCCCCTAACTAAGGTTTACTATGGGTACTAAATAACGGATATTCTACATATTAAACTTTAGTCTATAGTTTATGTTTGGAAGTAAATAAATAAAACCGAGTATATTAAGCTTAACAAAAAGGATAGTAAAAGTTCATACCATTATTATTAAATTTATTTTTTTGGATGTCTGTTAGGTTTTCAATTAAAAACTTTTGAATCTATTGACATCTTTCACTATTGGAAGCTTGTTCGGCAAATGGATAATTAATTAACACTTCATATTTTAAAATGGATTTCAGTTCGGACTCGTCTATAAATAGAGAACCAACATTTTCAGGTTAAAACATCGTTTAATCTGAACCTAAAAATGTTGGTTTCTAAAAGAAATACCTTTCAGTTGAACATAATTATTAAATGTATGTTTGTTATAAAAGAAAAATGTTAAATAAACAGATTGCAATTTATGTGAAAGTCAGCGATTGTAGTCAGTAGAGCGTTTCGATACTTTGTTTTTTGCATAGAAGTAATTTATATAGTTGATTCATACAATTGTTTATTTCGAAACGGAAAACAATGTCGGGTTTCTATATAAAGTTTCAATGAAATATAGGTAAATATTTATCACAATATCAGTGTTAATTATCTTTATCAAAATATCTACCTATATAATAAATACAATGGAATAAAAATTAACTTTTGGACATGAACAGTCACAAGGCTCTAATTATAATCAAATCTGTACGATTCGTATAAAGGTATAAAATTCTTTATAAGTTTGTTCATACTTTATTCATATTTAGATAATGAAATAATTACAGATTATAATACATTATACTTGTAATTTAAAACCATGATAAGAAAATTACACAATTAAAATGTCGCTTGATTAAAAACGTTTTTTTTAGTAACTGATTTTAATTAGCCTATAAAAACGATTAATTAAAGTACTACCATTTAACTTCGATTAAAATTCCATTAAAGATAATTAGTATTTAGTGCTTGTGTGCGTAGGTACTCTGTATGATATGTGACTAATGTTACATTATTTGTTAATAATCGGATAGGTACACGGTACACCATTTCAAGGATCTTTATGAATATGGTATTGACCGAGCGAGCGAAACTTCTTGCTTCAAGTCCGGCGAAATTTTCTTTCGTATGTTGTTTGCATATTGATAGATAATTCATAGTAAACACAAAAAAATCTATGTATGTATGTTTGTTCATTCTCCTCGTAGGAATGTAGGAAACAATGTCACCTACAATCTGTGCACAAAAAAAAGTTCTACGACATTCCGTCATGAAATAATCAACAATTTTCGATGAGCCCGACAGGGATTTTCAGTTTCAAGGTCGTTGGCGTATATACTCCTCTTAAATCGCATTACTTAACCGATCTTCGCGAAACTTTTTATATAAGTAGGTAGGTAGGTAGATCGAGGTTATAGATTTATTTGGCGGATTTTTGACCGGTATGGTTTTTCACCTATTACGGGGGTAAAAATTGATATGATAAAAAAGATTTAAAACCTAAGCAATAATCAACTATACATATTTCCTCAGATTTTTCTTAGCTTTCTGTATATCTTCTTTCTTTTCTTCTATCTTTTTTCTCTTTCCTAAAGTATAGTTTTGTGGTATAGTTAAATTAGGCAATGTCATTTTATATAATATAAAAAGAAACTAAAAAGTTTTGTATCTAAGCTAATTTTTTCGAAATATTTAACTTGAATCCAAAAATGGAGCCTTAGGGAGGAGTAGATTTTAGGGTAATTACCCCTAGATTAGGTACCACTGCAATACAGTGTATGTGCCTATAAAAGCGTTAAGCAAAACATCGAAATTTCTATACAATTTAAACGCCCATTGCTGCATCGAAGACATTATTTATTACATCTATAATTCAAGTAACTGTTACCTACAAATGTACCATCCTACCAACTTGAAAATGTTATAGGTTTTACGGAATTGGCGAGTGTGTCGAACTAAGTAAGGCCCTCTTGCGCGAGCCTGAGTTATATTAGGTTATTACCCTCGAATCAAATACAATTTTGACAAATAGTGAACCTTGTATTTTCTTCTTCAAGTCAAGAGTGCATAGGTTTCTTCTAGTCAAGAGTGAATAAGTATCTCTGTTATTAATTAAGAAGACTGAAGAAAACTGTCTTCTCGCGTCCACGGCCGGTGTGACTAGTTTGCCGAAACGTCCAGGTAATAAATACCATTGATTTATCTACAACGCGATCTAGACCCGAGTTTCTAATAATAATGAGAGATAGAAGATACCTATTCTATATTTATGCTTAAAAAATAAATACGGGCTTTTTCTGGTCTAGGTGTTTTCTATGTACCTATCATATACAAAAAGAAGTATAATATGTAATATATTTGTTGCCTAGTACCCATAGTACAAGCCTAGTGCTCAGTTTGGGGATTGCGCTGTGTAACGTTCAATATTTATATTTTATTTATTCTTATTTAACACACTTTTTAAACTTACACGATTTTCGTCAATCATTTTTATAAGACACGGGTCTAGATCGCGTTATATGTAATCATTTTTATTATCACCTCGACGTTTCGGCAAATGGGTCACACCGGCCGTGGTCCCGAGGAGACACGGGATGTTTGGGTCTTTTCGTGTAGGTAATGAATAAAAATGATTATCTATAACTCGATTTAGACCCGTGTCTAATAAAAATGATATTCTTTTTTACTACAGAACCCTAAAAAGGAAGTAGGTACGCTAACACTTCGTTTCAGTTAAGATGGTATAAGTAATACTTACATCGCGTGCGGGGTTAGCAGCGATTTTTTAACAAAACTACCCCCTGATAACGTTTGACGACATATTTTGAATGTTACAAGTTGTGTATTGTTACGTTATGTGGGTTCTCAGGAATTCTGTATGCATGTACGGGGCACCTTATGTTTTTGTTATTAGGTTATTTCTGTTATGTTATGTTAATGGGTCTAGTGAGAAACGTTTTAAGTTCCACGAGGGTAGTTTTATGTTGTATTTGTTTTTGTACAGGAATTGTTAGTAACTAGCTGCGCCTCGCGGCTTCATCCGCGTAAATCCCGATTCCGCGTGATTATCGGGATTAAAATGATTAAATGCTTGATTTTTAAACATTTTTTCAACTATCACTATGCAAATTTTCATCGAAATCAGTCGAGCCGTTTGACCGTGAAGTGGGACCAAACAAACAAAGTTTCGGATTTATAATAAATATTATTAGTGTGAAGTGATGTAATGATCTAAGGCTCGCTAGCATATTTTTAGATCAAATTATCTAGTTTGGAATAGCTAATCTTGAGCATCTATGAAGTGGTACATAATTTAAATAAAGAATTACGATCTTTATGTGAATACGTCATAAAATAGCATCAACATAATGTTTGAATTTTTTTTGGATGTTTAACCGATTTATGACTCTCTTCATGGATGGTCAAGTATCCATGAAGTACAACATTTATTAAGTTATAGGGACCTTATTTGAAAAAAGTACCACGAAATGTTGTTGTTTTATGACTGCTGTTGTATGACGTATTCACATAAAGTTTTTTTTTTAGTTCAATACTAGCTGCGCCCCGCGGTCTTACTCGCGTAAGTCCCGATCCCGGTTTGTCTTATTCCTGGTTGTAAGCTACCAATTTTCAGCCAAATCGGTTTCGCCGTTCTTGAGATATAAATAGTGTAACTAACACGACTTTATTTTATTCTAGCTGCGCCCCGCGGTTTCACCCGCGTAAGTCCCGATCCCGCGGGAATTACGGGATAAAAAGTAGCCTATGTGTTATTCTAGGTGTCCAGCTATCTATATTCCAAGTTTTTGCGTGAAAGAGTAACAAACATCCATCCTCACAAACTTTCACATTTATAATATTAGTAGGAAGGATAGGATATAGATAATTAAAAGAAATAAGAATCTGCAGTAATTGCAAGCACGTTACGTAAAATCAAATTAAACCAGCTAGGGTTGTCAACGACAATAAACAACCCTGAGTCATTTTAGTAAAGGAAAAAAAACAAAGACACAATTCCACACACAATGAAAGAAAACGTCGTATCGTACGATATCAGTGCACGAATGACCAGTAATTTACCGTCGAAAGAACACAGCCCTAATAAAATTGTCGTTAAACTGCATTCATCAAGTTTTTCCTTTTCATTTCTTGCGCTCCTTTGTAAAGGTTAATTCTTCGATACGTTTTTATTATTCAGTGCTTAGGGTGTTAATTAAGGTGAATTTTTTGTGGTATGTCTGTCAGCGTTCAGTTTTATGAATATAATTTATTACTATGTAGTAATTTATTGCTATGTATAGGTATACAGTGAACGTCGCGTTGCGGTCAGATAGATAGATAGATAGATAGGTAGAACGCTTTATTGTTCTCACCAAAAATAAATTACAATAAAATAAAGTACAAAAAATCTCAGATCAGATGCATTTGGTAATGAACATAAGGCCCTAGAATCGGTAAAGTTGCTGGTTACCCTCGCGACCGAGACCATTGTAACATGGTTGAAACGACGAGTTAAGAAAATGAATAATAACACGCGATAAAGACCCGGGAAAAATGAATTATGTTAACAAATCGTGTGAATTTAAAAAGTTTAAAGCTGCTGGTGCTGTTTAAGAGACCTCACCGAAAAATGAAGCTCCTGACAAGATCTTTTCGCGTTTTCGCATCCGGGGCAGATAGCCTCACACACGAATGCCGAAGGTCGTGCGAAGTGGAGACGTAAAAGCAGAAAAGTGGTCTCCGAGCTCGCATGAGGAATGCAATGACGACATAAATACCCAAAATTATAACTAGATACATTTGCACAGATCATATAAGCATTTGTGGGTCTCATACAAGCAATCCGAAACTTTCTGCGTCGAGGGAAGATGGTCCACCGAACTCATCGAATAAAACCCAACAGATAAAACCCACAACACCGCTTATAAGCTAAAAAAAACAGCATAAAAGAACACCCGAAACCAAAATCGACTCACACCACCGACCGTCCTTGTAAAAAAGAAAACCAACACAATAGTAAACATCATAATAATTAAAACACCAAAAAGCTAGCTCGCACAGTGCGCGCCTATTGTCACAAAAGTGGGACACTCTCGAAGCTACGAAATCGAAAAGCATCTCCGCAGCGTAGCCACGTCATTAAACTTGACGGCAGCCAGACACCTCTGAAGAATGCACTGTTAATAAGTCATCAGCTAAGTACGGCGCCCGCGTCGGGGGTGGGGTAAAATGCCGGCAGCTAGGCAACCAACGCCGACCGTGCCGCTCGCACAAAAATGACACAAAGTATAAAATCTGCATACAGTAATGGAAGTAGCCTCTCAGAGGTTCGTAGTGTACAAAGATCAAAGCAACAGTGGCTTTTCTGTGAACTCTCGACGACATTTACACTATAATACTTAAATGTATTCGGCTACGTGCCGACGCGTTTGTTTACTACTTTTTTTATTATAAAAAGCTAAACATTTTTAGCCTTATTAATAAACGTGGAGTAAGGTTGGAGTAGTGAGAACATGCTTTGTCTTTTTCCGTGACAAGAACTTTCAAAGTAGACAGGCAGAAACAAAAAGTGGAAAAAATATTGTAACCTTAATCCACGTTTATTAATTAGACTATTTAGGTTTACGAAATTTTCGGTCTTTACGACACTACACCTGACATTGTTGGCGCTAACATCTCAATAGCTGTATTACCAATTCATTATTCAATGGAAAAGGTCAGTTTGTAACGGGTGAACAAGTTACTAAATTAGGGTAGGTTAAGTTACAAAGAAAACTGTCCTTATATTAGTCAGACGTCGCGTCGCATCCGGTCTAGAACAATGTAAAAACGTCTGTGACGGCTTTCTAGGGCATCGAATATAATCTAGTCTCGAACTTTGTCAGCATCAGCAGCAGTCAATTGTGAATAAACGCCATCTCTAGTTAATGTAGAGATAGCGTTTATTCACAATTAGGTTAGCACTTTATTGTACCAAGAACGTAAAAACAAATACAAATTAAATACACGACATTAATAAAAATATACTTAAACTATTACAATGGGCGGCCTTATCGCTAAAAGCGATGTAGGAGTTAATGTGAAATATAATTCACAATTTACTATATTATAGTCTAACTAAGTTACCTTTAAGCTATCTTGCTTGATGCATGGCGACGTGAGGATCTAGTCTGCGTCTAGCTCGTTAGTGAACTTTTGGAATACGAATACAGATAAGCGACCAGGTATTGCTATCCAAAGAAGCAACGCAGCCAGCCTTTTGGGTACCATACCCAGGGACACATTTTCAGATTTTGAGTATAAATTATTTAATTCCTTTTATTAGAATACAATTTTAAACTTACATGGTTGTTTTCACTACAACTATTATTAAAGTATTTACCCGTTAGTTTGTTAATATACGTAGTTATTAAGTTAGTATTTTAAAACGTAATTAACATTTGTATTTTTATGACTATTGTAACATAGTCGAAACGTTAAGGTAAAAAAAAGATAACTAATGAAAATGTAACTACATTAATATTTTTTTGTTCAATTAAGTAGCATGAGCCAAAGTGGTGGTTTAAAAACACAAAACCACCACTACCAACGTACCAACAAAGAATACATTTTAATAGGATGTTGGTTAATATTAATTGCCCTTTTAATGACTATCACACTGCACTTAATTCCACTTTGTATTATCAATTTCATAACTTACACATTTATTTTTTATTACATATTTACACATTTTTTTTTTGCTACACCCTTGTGTAGCAAAAAATAAATATCGAGAGATATTAGAAAAAAAACGGTCAAGTGCGAGTCGAACTCGCGCACGAAGGGTTCCGTACCATTATCTATACTACAGATTTTGTTTTGAAAGGTAAGTTGCGGTTTACGATTTATGGCGTTTAAAAAAAAAACTACCTACTAGATCTGGTTCAAACCAATTTTCGTTGGAAGTTTGCATAGTAATGTACATCATATACTTTTTTTAGTCTTATCATTATAGATAAATAAATAAATAAATAAAAAACTGCGTCAGCTGACGCACTAGCCTCAGTCGTATGTGGAACCGTTGTCACGTGAACAAGTACTGTCACACTGCGAGTTTCTAGCGCATTTTTCGAATATGCAATGCCAGAATATACCGTATCTACTAATTTGTTTTCATCTAAGATACGTAGAAAACACCTCGAATCAGAATCCGTTTATGATCAAATACTTGTCCCCGGCAGGAATAGAACCCGCAACCTTCTGCGTTGAAGCTGGGCATTTGCCCGACGCGCCACAGAGATCGCAAAATAATTTCCAATAAGAATATTGACTACGCTTACCAACATTACCTACCTGTGTTTCAAACAATAGACAGAAAAGGGTGAAAAGCATTGATACAAATGCACGGGCAAAGATTAATGAATGTACAGAGCAGTTACTTATCTTACAGTACTTTTCCTATATTACCTAATTACTAAGCTTGCGAGTTTTATACGAGCATCTTAAAAAGGAAATATTTTCGCGATGTTGTATTGAAATTAAAGACATTTTAATTTGAGACATTAAACGTTGAGCGTTGTAACAATGCTAAAAGTAATAAACACCACGCGATTCAAACCGAAAAATGTCTTTAATTTCAAGGAAATATTTGTTAGTTAGTTTGTAATATAAGTAGCCGCTTAAAATAAATAAATATAGTTAAATATTTTTTTAAATAATAGAAAGTTATTATCAAGCAAATAACATTAGACGATTTAATCCATTTTTGGAAATATAAATTGCTATATTGTAACCCAAGTAGAAAACCTAAAACATTTTTGGAGTGCACTGTTCGTGATAGAAAAAAATAATGTACCACAAATTTATGTAATTTTAATTTTTTTATCTTATTTTTAACAACAATAAGTTCGCGAGGCAATAATCTATCTACTATAGAACAAAATGTAAATACGCGACTGGTAGGAACAAAGATTTACCCGCCAACATGTATTATGCATGTCTAATCGGCAAACCGGTTATTATATCTTTCTGCACTAATAATGAGAAAACTATTAATAAATAAATAAATTAAAAAAAACTGTGAATAACACACGTCACCATCTGCTAGCCCCGTGGTAAGTTATTAAGCTTGTGTTACGGTGACTACACAACGAATAAGTAAGTACTTACATTTATTTTTCTTTTGTAAATACATAAGTACATATTTAACATAGAGACACACCCAGACCAGAAACAAATATTTATTTTCAAGCATAAATACTTGGACTCGGCGGGAATCGAACCCGCAACCTTCTATATTGCAGTTGGGCATTCGCACGACGCGCCACAGAGGTCGTCTTATAAACAACTCATGCCAATAATAAACACCAAGCGATTAAAACCGAAAAATGTCTAACATCGCGAAAACAGTAAAAAATATCTAACTCATGCCAATTAAAAAAAAAAACCTGGCCAAGTGCGAGACTCGCGCACAAAGGGTTGTGCCAAAGTTTTTTTTTTTTTCTTTTTTTTTTTAGTGGTGTGGACTGTGGTCGTATGATGGAAGTAAGAATCGAAGCTAATTATGTCACATTTTCCTATCAAATTTAAAATTGGTAAACGATTTTAGGGTTCGCTACCCAATTGTGATAGTGGTACGGAACCCTTCGTGCGCGAGTTTCGCACTTGCCGGGTTTTTTTTACCTTTTGGGTACAGAACCCTAATAATAATAATGAATTGATTTCGGGAAATTACTCTATGTCATATTATGACGTCAGTAGGTATAATACGTCTACTCGCCGCGTCGTCGCGTTGCGCGCCGTTGTGATAAGGTATTGTTCTGTTCGTGCGAATTACTACCACCTTGCACTACGCAACACCCCTCCACTTCAAACGGCATGAATAGAATCCCGGTGGCGGGTTTTTATCACACTTAGACTGTCTTGAAAGTCATTATTTGTCAAGTATCTGATGATAGACAACTTTATAATATATGCGGGGTATTGTCTGAAAAAGTTATTTGATCTTACGCGCCGTTACGTTTAGAATGGTTTAAGATAATATTTTTAAGGGAAAAATATGGATCAAAAATGTTCACTCGCGGCGAGGCATGAACTCGCGTCATTGGAACTGCACCCCAACGGCATTTCCAACTAGACAACGTTCTGTGTTAGTCATTGACATGTACATGTTGCATCTAACTCTTACCAATACCTATTTATGTAACAACTTAAATTTTCACGTAGTTGATAATTACTGCTTAGTAGCACCACTTAGTAATTTGCTTCCCGTCATCAAGTTATCAAATAAATAAATAAATAATAAATAAATTCTGTGAACAACACACAGCGCCATCTAGCCCCGTGGTAAGCTACTAAGATTGTGTTACGGTGACTAGACAACGGATATAATACTTATATTTATTGTTCTTTTGAAAATACATACATATTATACATAGAGGGACACCCAGACCAGACACAAATATTTATTTTTTAAGCATAAATACATGCACCCGGCGGGAATCGAACCCGCCACCTTCTGCATTGCAGTCGCGCTTTCGCACGACGCGCCACAGAGGTCGTCAAAACCCAGGTTAATATTACGTAATGACCTATAATACCGCAATGAGGAAACTTGAGAAACGTAACAAGCCGTCATCGACCACTAATTGGGCACCGGTGATCAATAAACGATGTCGGGTATCAAAGTCGAAAACGCATACAACTCTTTGATACGATATTACCAATTCAAACTCCCACTAGAGCTGGTTTCCTGGCTTTAATCAGAAAACCCATTGAGTTTTTTTTCAAGTTGAAAAAAACATTTGATTAGTGCCGAAGTTGTCTTTGAGAATATCTCGTTTTGAATCAAGAGACATTTTTATTAGGTGGGATATAGCATTGCTTTTCAATGATTATTGGGAACAGGATTGTTTATTTGGATATATTTTCAGACAAAACAGATCCCAAAAAAATGTAGGTTCATACGTGTTTTAATTTCAGTGATTATCTTTCTAATCTAATATATAAAATTTACATGTCACAGTGTTAGTTACCGTACTCCTCCGAAACGGCTTGACCAATTTTTATGAGATTTTGTATACGTATTCAGTAGGTCTGAGAATCGGCTACTATCTATAATTTATAAGGCAAAACATCGTTTGCCGGGTCAGCTAGTCTTCTAATATATAAAATTTCCATGTCACAATGTTAGTTACCGTACTCCTCCGAAACGGCTTGACCGATTTTTATGAAATTTTATATGCGTATTCAGTAGGTCTGAGAATTGGCTACTATCTATAATTTATAAGGCAAAACAACGTTTCCCGGGTCAGTTAGTCTAATATATAAAATTTCCATGTCACAATGTTAGTTACCGTACTCCTCCGAAACGGCGCGACTGATTTTTACCAAATTTTATATGCGTATTCAGTAGGTCTGAGAATCGGCTACTATCTATAATTTATAAGGCAAAACAACGTTTGCCGGGTCAGCTAGTATAAATATAATTTCCTCTAAAATGATTTTCTAAAGCCATTCTAACGTGCAGATAATAATAGTAATTGATGTCTATTATTAAGTAATTTGTTTGAAATTTATGCCGCATTATACTATTAAAAATAACCTCTTAAACACTGAAACCATTGACCGTTAAAAATAGTCTTAAATAAAAAAAAATAACAAGCAAAATGGCTACGTGCCCGTGCATTAATAATTAATTACAAGCACAATTATCGTATAGTTTGATTAGAGGTTAATAATTTATTACACGTATTAAGGGGGCAGTAAAGAATATTTGATAGCCACCATGACGACATTTGGCGATAATTTGGTATACTGGAAAAATAATTAACTAAATTTTATATTCCGGTACAAGAGTTTAATTTGTTAGTTTTAAATAATATATTACAAGTTAAGTTCGTTTAGAAGTGTTAATAATACTACTTACTACTAATTAGGTATTCGATTTGACGTGAAATATGTAATTTTGGTTGGAAAATTTGTTCTTGTCGCGGCTACAGGTTTGTCATAGTTTTCGTTTGAGTCATTTGCTACGCAGCGCTACGATTTGTTCGTAGCACGAATTACATTGGTACAAACGGCAAAAACAACTCTTTTTTGGCCTTAGTTACCTACGCGTAGTACAATTTAACGTGTATATCAGGATGGCGGGTGTAGGTCTTAAAATCGTAAAGTTATATACTTGAGAGGAATGTACTAGCAATGTACTGAATGTACCTAAAATTTGGAGCAATGTACTATTTCAGGGCCAAAGTTATTAAAGAAACAAGGTACACCCGCCAACCTGACGTCAGCTTGGCGGGTGTACTTTTATTTTGAGCCAACTAGACACTTCTGGAAGTGGAATAAAGTGCCAAAGAAATGTACTAGCAATGTACTCTCACGTATTAAAAACCCAACCCAATATAGCGAAAGGTTACAGAGATATCATCTGAATCATCTTTGGCCCTGAAATAGTACATTGCTCCAAATTTTAGGTACATTCAGTACATTGCTAGTAGGTACATTCCTCTCAGGTATATAACTTTACGATTTTAAGACCTACACCCGCCATCCTGATATACACCAATTTAACATGTATAGATTCGGTATCGGTAGCGGTAGCATTATCGTTTTAATCTGCTAGTAGCATGAATAATAGCTTTTAATATTTTTCTGGTCTTGTAGATACTACGTCTGATTAAACCGGTTTAAATAGGTATTTATAATCTGCATAAGAAAAATGATATGAGAGAACTACTACGAAAGCTCGTATCCAGAAAAATGGATAAGTTAACCGAAGCAATACTTTTTTTAATTAGTCGGTAACGTGGCGCCCCCTACCGACCACAGCGGCGAAACGCAATATATTTGGAACATTCAACTTTGGAGCGATTGTCTCTCCCTCTCGCTACTTCCTTTGTCCTTTTCTTTTTAATTCCGCGTATTTTTATTTGCTATGATAAATTGTAACTCCGAGGGGAGAGTGGGGTGGGATAGACCCGCCGTTCGCTTTTGTTTCGGTAATTTTTTATGTCTGGTGTTGCGCTTAATTGCGTGGCGCTTGGCGGAAGCTTATTGTGTCGATGTGGGTCGTCGCCAAGTCCGACAGACCTCGTGACCTGCTCACCTTGTCATTACACACCTACCTACTTCCATTCATTAACAGATTTGTCTTATTCCTTTCGTACGTAACGTTCTCGTTCAAAAACAATTAGATAAACCAAACTCTGAAATTGTTTATTAAATAGAGTTTGAAATAGCACTTATAAAGTGAGAAAGAGTAAATAAATGCAAAGTATGCTGTGTGTGTATTAGACGATCGATGGCGAGACAAAACGAGGCGTGAGTGTGTTTAGTCTTGAAGTTTAATTTAACTTCAATATCAATTAGAATATAACAACGATGAATCATGAAGCCAGAGAAATAACCATTTCAACGTGATAGCACACAGTCTGTTAGCCCGTAATATAATACAGGGAATTTCATAGAACGTAAATAGATGCTAATTACTTAAAACAATCGAGCTGTCGACATCGATCCCAGATACAATAGTGGCACATCCATGATATTACTGTTTCCACTAAAAAGTAAACACAATAATAATTTAATACATGACCGGATATTTATGGTCGAGTATCAAAACTATAGTAGGTATTTGTGAATGGAGAACGCTTACGACGACACCCACAATGTATGTCTGTAGTTACTTAACATCTTTAACGCCTCCTAGATTAGATTTCATCTTTAACTCAATGCAATTAAGCTTATATTACCTTCTTGTTTAAATTTTACAATAATGTCTAATTTCTACGGATGTTATATTATAATATTATGAGTGTTTTATTACATCTCAGTTTTTACTACACTCATTAATTAGTATTCATCTATTAAACATTGGTGGAAAGAGTTTTAGAAAACATAACAGTTAATTTAAACATATAGTTTGAACAGCAGATACAAACAAGAGATTGGTGTTAGGCAGGTATTTGTTAAAAAAAATACCGAATCGGTAAATCGCTCGCGTTTAAAAACCCTCACTAGTGCGAAACAAAGCATTCCTCTTTAAAAGTTGGCTGTAAACTTGATGAAGTGATAGCGTTTGTAAAAATTTTCGAAACCTGTTCATCAATGAAATTAAATTCACCCAATGGCATAGAAATGCTGAACAAGGTAAATTCGGCCACGTAAAGCTTCGAAAAATTATCAAAGGGAAGGGAAATCATAAAAAGACAAAGGCTCTGTTTTAATTAACGTCGAATAGTTTTTGAAGAAGATTTCTGTTTAATGATAATGATAGAGCTAGAGTGGACAGGCGGGTGGGTTCTGTCACCTCACTCGGGTGAGTGAAGCGAGAGCCGAGAGGTGAGAATCAGGTGGCGAGTACGTCGAGTTCGCTTCGTCACCGTCAGCGGTTTGTAGGTACGAGTATACGAGAGCTTCGCGACAAATGATCGTCCTTCGAGTGAACTATAGAGCACCGACTATCCGATCAGCCGATACACCATCGAATGTTGTTGATGTTTTGTCTTATTCAACGAGTCATTTTCTACATTTCGCTACAAACCCCCTTACTTATACACGATTATTAACAGATGGCTAAGTTATGTAACGTTTGTCTCTGTCTGTCAACTTGAAAACTTCATGTCACAGCAAAAGACAAACGACACATAGTTTATGCAACTGTTAATCAGCGTTTATAAGTAAGGGGGTTAATGTCACTGCGATTGACAACGCATCATATTACCTAAACTGCTGTGTCTTAAAACGTAAATGTTGTATAGAGTTTTCTTACCAATCCTCAAGTAATCCTAAGCTACTAATAAAACCACGACGTTACACACACCGTAATCTAGCCCCAAACTAAATACTAGGCTTGTACTAGGTATAGGTTATAGACAACAGATATACCTACTACATATTATATTTTTTTTAAGGGAAAGTTTACATTTATTTACTAGACAACAAAGTTAAAGAGGTGAAAAAGGCAAAAAACACAGACCGCCTACATTCAATTTGAATACGTAAAGGCATGCCGTTACTTAGTTTTAGATTTCCTTTTAAATCGACCGATTATTTTGTAGATAGGATGAGTTCGCTTCGTAACTGAACACGAGACTTTGCAATTTGTTAGCGCTAAGTGACTAGAGGAACTAGACAATTATTTAGATTCCATCGTGTGTCAAGCGATGATATGGAAACGATGATGCCCTTAACGGAATCGGATTCAAGTTTGATAAATACATTGCTGAGGTTCTTTACCATTTTACACTACATTTATTTAGAAATATTTAAAAAAAAAACAATCTGCAAAAACATAACGCACGATAGACGCAGGACTGGTCTTTCGTGCGTTGTGTTTTTGCAGAAGTGTTGTTTCTTTAATAATATTTCTATGAAAGCCCAGTGCAGGCTTAAGCACTTAAAATATAATATTAAATTGTTTTATTTTATAAGGGCATTTATATATTAATATAATTAATATAGTTACATTTTAATAATTCCGCTAAAGAACCCAATAAATTAAAAATAAAACATACACAATTAAAAGCGTTTGCACGATAGCAAGTGGTATGGAATTCAAGTCTCGGGGTTCAATTTTCGGAGATGTTTATAAAAGTTATTGAATGAGTTTGTGGCGCGTTTCCGACCGGTCACTGGCGTGGTGGCGCGGACGTGGCTCGCACGCGGCGCGGTCGACACGCGACGAGTAGCTCGCCGAACGCGGTACAGTCTCGCAGTAACCCCATTAAAACTGCTTCGGCCCCATTCGCGGCCCTCTTCATGAAATATTAAAAATTCAATTGCGCTTCTCTTTATTTTAACCCCCACCCTGGGCCTCCCCGCGTTCTCGTACAATATAAAATGAAATATGTATTCGAAAAAATAACGTTCACCTATAATTTATAATTTGTGTTACACGTCCTAACCACCCCTCCCCGGTTTCCCCCCAACCCGCCACGCGCACAAAATGTTGCCTTTACAAATAAAGTTTAGGGAATTACTTATTTTTCCTACGCATTGTTTATATGTGGAGGTACCTACCTACTTATTTAATTTGAAATAATGTACGAACAGAACGTTCCCTGTACCAGTTTACTTAATGATGATTTATTATTTACGCTCAGAACGTTAAGAAAATGAAACTGAATAATAGAAAACAGGTCGACGCGACGGGCGGAAAGACGCTATCTCACGCGCTTGTCCTATTTACCTAGATCTGATATTCTTTAGTAAAATACCTCTCCTTCAGCAGTCGGTTAATAACAATGAACTATTATCTAACTGGCTTCAATGTTCTTTTTGCTTTTTAATAAACCATGGGGATTATTTTTCATTTGTTCTATAATAGGTATAGGTAGGTAACGTATGATCTATACGAGATTTTAAAATCCCAAATATGAACCTATTAGACAAGATTCTCTTAACACAAGAAATGTTAACATTGTAAATGCCCTGAAAGATCAGTTAACAATAAAATAACGTTTATAACAGTTTAGATATAAAATAAAACTTCTATATAACTAAAACTAAAAATATCAAATTAAAATGTTAGTTCAACACTTTTTAACTGTCTAAGATGTGGCACTACAAAAATCACACAAGATGAGCGAGCACACTAAGCTGGGTCACAGTAGGACACAAATATACGTTCTCTTATTTATTTTGTTACGCGACGACAGCGGTGTGCTTCTCTGTATGCATGCGGGGCCTGGCCCCTGATTACGTAACTCTGTTGCTAACAAATCTCGATTGAAACAATTGAAATTGTTGGTTTTTGCGTTTACGGATATACAATTTGATGGTTACACGGAAATACATAAATTATACATATGAAATTAAGAGGACAGTCTCCATTCTCTTACTCCATACAAACGTAGTTTACATTTTCCTCCCTGGATAAATACATTAGAGCAAATATGTTTATGCCATAAAACTTATATCTCTCATGACTATGCATACCTCTAAATTTTTTTTTTCATTTATTTTAAATTATTGTTCTAATTAGAAAATAAAAAAAATAAAAAGGTGACATAGTCATGACAGATATAGGTTTTACGGCATAAACATATTTGCTAAACAAAACATCTTTATCCAGGGAGGAAAATGTAAACTACGTTTGTATGGAGAAAGAGTATGAAGACTGTCCTCTTAAAACTAAATAACATTAAAAAACCAACGAGGTTTATAAAATTTTACCTTCTTAATCCGTAGATTAAGAAGGTAACATTTTTATACCCCGTTAATAGATTTAAAAATTAGGATTAAATTTTTGATTTTATGGTATTAGGTCAAAAGTCATTAATATTACGCATAGTCAGTAGTCCATTGAAAAGTTACATTTGGGTTGCATTTGTCATTACATTTATTTATTTTTTTCATTTACATTTCAATGGACTACAGGGGTACCTAGTTCATTTATGAGCCGAGGAACTAGGTAGCCACTCGTTCGCCTAAAATGCAATTTGTTAGCGACTACGACTGTATGAATAATTACGTGAAATAAACAATTTCAATTATTTCAATCGCGGTTTGTTAGCAACAACGTTACAAAATAAGGCCCTGGGTATCCAACAGACAGGTGCGTTGTCTGCGCGTGTGTTTGTGTAAGAACCTTAATAAAGGTTAAGCAGCAATTAAGCAATTTTATTTCAAAATACTCTTAAATATAATAATATTTAAGAGTATTTTGAAATTGTTTAATTGCTGCGAATACAAGCAATAAAATAATACTCTGCGCTCCGCGCCTCGCAAGTCTCTACAGCCTACACTTTACCGTCAAACTTATTCGGTTCAACTGCAAACAAATTAAAAAACACACGCACACTGACACGAGCGTTTATAATTACCATAACTACGAAGCATTAACAACTTTTTACCGTATTATATAGCTTTAAGTATTTAATACAGTTGAAGTTCGGAAAGTGTGATATAATGCGGTATACGTTTTTAACCGACTCTCAAAAATGGAGGATTTTATCTCTATTGTTGGAGGGGTTTTTTTCTAAGGTCCCATTGTGATGGATTATTTTATTAGAAAAGTATCAGCTTCTAGTTTGTCCTATTCTAATTTGGTAAAGATCTGAAGAGAACCTTCGGAATAATTAGCAGAATAGCACCCCGCAGAATGCAGTAAATTTACTCGTTTTTAGAATTCTTCCAATAGAATCGGTACAGATTAATGAAACCACCTTGTCATCCGAAAATTCCTTAATAATTAAAGTTACGGATACAATTTTAAAGATTTTTAGTGGTAATAGAAAGTAGGTAATAAAAAGGATGAAATAATTTAAAAACTGACCTTAAAAAAGCACAATATAATCTCGCCTATATTCAGTGTCACTGACTTATCAGTTATGTTATTTGAAGTCGGACAGCTTAACAGGGGGGGGGGTCCAGATTGTAATTTCATCAGAATAGTCTATCCTGAAGAAGTTGTAACAATGCTAAAAAACACCACACACACTATTCGTGGTGTAATAAACACCACGCGATTGAAACTGAGAAATGTCTTTAATTTTAATTATTATTTACTAGCTGCGCCCCGCGGTTTCACCCGCGTAAGTCCCGATCCCGCGGGAATTACGGGATAAAAAGTAGCCTATGTGTTATTCTAGGTTCTTCATCGCAATCGGTTCAGTAGTTTTTGCGTGAAAGAGTAACAAACATCCATACAAACTTTCACATTTATAATATTAGTAGGATTATATTTGGTATTGTTGTCTACCTATATGAATTTAAAAGGCAGCCGGTAAGCTTCCAATGAATGCCGCAACGTGTAATGCGCTAAACTTTTATATTTTGTTTGGAACAATGCTTTGTAGAGGTTCTAGGTACATATACATATTTGTGAATATCGGAATAATATGGCGGAATATTCGTATTGTTCAGTTTTTATACTCGTATTTTATAAATTCCGTCGGATTTATTATTTTACACGTGTGTTAAAATGAAAAAGCTTTATATTTACCAAGTTCTTTTAAAAGTTCCGTGCCCAATGGGTAAAAACGGGACCCTCTCACTAAGACCACCATCTGTGCAAACTGTAACTATTTCTCAGTTTTGGATAAAGTACACACTCTCCAAATTTCAGCTCTCTAATATCCGCGGTTTAGTTAGTACAATGACTTTTATAGATCCTAGATTAGTTTTTAAGTGCCTACTACAAACATATGGACAAAACATATGTTTCTTTCTTTTTATTCGAGATCGCAACAGTTTTGAATAATATTGTAAAACAAATCTGTGTAATTAATTACTATACTATAATATTTTGAGTACGCAAGTGCTCTAACTTTGCTCCGAGGTGTATTTTTCGTATTGCCGACAAAGGAGCATGCCGTATCTTGGCACCTCCGGCCCACTTGAGCGCCCGCCAAGCCATCGCCACACCGCATCACACGTAGCGACGACTACGAAGCGAAGGGGTACGGAGTGCTTTTGTCGCGTATTCTTATGCATGGCTAAAGAAATAAATAATGCATTTACCTATATTTTTCTTTTATAGTAAATAAATTAATATTGCAGGACGTTATACACAGCGCAATCTAGCCCCAAATTATGCAACTAGGCTTTTACTATGGGTACTATACAACGGATATACCTACTACATTTTATACTTTTTTAAAGTAAATACGTGCTAAAGATACATATAGAAGAGACCCAGAACCAGAAACAAACATTCATTATGGATACATCTTTTTTTATTTATTATGAAAGAATTTTTGAAATCGGTCCAGTAGTTTCGGAGATTACCCCCAATATACGTACATACATACATACATACATACATACATGTTACCAACGTTACCTCTTTATAATATTAGTATAGATAACAAACTACTTGTATAGAGCTGCACAGGTACGTCTTCCACATCGCGCGTCTTTGAGAGGTATCTAAGATTTAAGATGCAGTAGGACAGTAGTTTAAGTAAGACAGAAGCCTTTTTGTCCACTGTACGGTACAGTCAATAATGTACCTAATGTAGGTATTTTACATATTAATTGAGGGCCTATTAGATTTCCTGCTGCTGTGGATTCAAACAAATTTTAAATTTCAAACGTCGAAATTTTGAAACTTCGACATTTTTCCGATCGTTCGTCCGTTTGAAAAAAAGCCATAGGCCCTTACTCCCTCAGTATATTACAAAATAACTTTCCTAATTGTTTACGTGAGTATGAGTTTCATATACTGCCGTTGGCTTGTATTTACCATTTGGAAGTTTTACGGTATTGATTTATAAAAAAGTGTATTCGCCTCGGTTCTTTTTTCTATATTCCGAGTGGAAAAACAGAAACGGCTCCTAAAATATTCGAACAGTCTAAAAGCAGAGTGGTTTTTTTTAAGGTAATGCTTTGCCGAAACTGGCTTGCCGATCACTGCAGCCAACTTTGCCGTCGAACCGGCTTCACCTCACTCACCCCTACCATCTAGCTAGTCGAACGTTACTTTTGTGCCTTTTTTAAACAGAAACAACTGTTTTTATTTTTACTCGTTTGTCATTGTCGGTTGTGTGACTAATGTGTTAATAGGAACACGCTTTTTGCTGCTTTTAAGTTTGAGTATTCGTTTGTGCCGCGAAACTGAAAATCAAAATGGCGGCCGCCAAGAGTTCTTAATTTGAATTTTGAGAGGTGTGCGTTTTGTTCGTTGTGAAAGGGATTTTTAATTATGGCTTTGTCATTAGATTAAGTTTTTAAAGGAACTTTTAAAGCAGGTAGGTGAATGTACTTACCGAATAAAACATTGGTGCTTACGTACTGTTTTACCTACCTTACCTATTTTTGAACATCAAACCAAAACTTGCTTTAGTCTGTTTGCTGGTCCACGCGTGTATATAAAAAGGCTGGCTGGATGTGTAAATACAAATTAAAAACATGGTAAAATAAACGACATTTTTCGCTATAAAGCGGGTACCAGGCCGCATGTAAATAAAGAATTAAAAACGAAAAGAAAATATAGAAAACTTTTGGATTCTGAATCACTGATAAAATACGGGCGATTTTGTAGGCAAACATGGAAAAACTTTTATACCTTTTGCCAACGAATTCGTCCGTATTTTTGTAATAAAATAGTAACATCCAGTTTATTTATTAATTAAGAAAATGTCAACAAGTTTATTCAAACACCACGAACCTGCTACGTAAACCTAATGCAACAACAAAATAAAAATTAATGGTTGTCGAGTTGTAAAAATTAACAGCCAAGGGGAAATTTATTTTACTATCTGATCCATAAAAATATTTACGTAGTACGAGAATTAGGGTACATGTTACGAAGTGGCGCAAACGTTAAAAAAACAAGACCGAACTTTGCACACAATATTGACAGATGTGTTTTGTGCAAAATTGAAGCTTTACTTAATTTAAATAAAATTATAAGTAAGTTGATAAATATTGCAAGACGTTACACTCAAAAACAAAACTTAAACTAAGCACTAGGCATGTACTATAGGTGCTAGACAACGATTATAATACTTATTGTACCTTTTTTTAGGTAGGTAAGTATTCATAAATAAAATAAATATTGCACGACGTAACACATAGCGCAATCTAGCCCCCAAACTAAGCACTAGGCTTATACTATGGGTAACGATAACGATTAAAGGTACTTCATTTTATACTTTTTGTTTTGTAAATAGTAAATACATACGATAGGTACATAGAAAACACCAAGAATCGAACCCGCAACCTTCTTTCATTGCAGTCGAGCCCTCGCCGGACGCGCCACAGAGGCAGTCAAATAATATGGGTAGGTATTTAATTTAGCACATAAGACAACCTGTCATAGTTTTTGCATGGCTAGTCTTATTTTTTTGACGTTTGCGCCACTCGGTAACATGTGCCCTAAATCTCTACTAAGTACGCCAATACAGTATACTTACATAATTATTATGTGTAAGTCAAACCATTTTGTCATTTTATGGAGTACATTTCAATCATTGTTACTGCATGACTATAGTACTTACAAAAACTTAGGACTTAACCTAGACCTACTAGGTATAGAATTAATATACCTAAATAAAATAAATAGTTTTCTAGTACCCATAGTACAAGCCTAGTGGTTAGTTTGGGGCTATATAGATAGAGCTGTGTGTAACGTCGTGCAATAATTATTTTTTATATTATTTTATTTACTTTCACTAAACTAAAATTTGATAAATATGCCAACGAAATTGCAATATGAGAATCAGCGCCAATTAATCAGAATTTGAGAACATTTTTATTTCGAAAACCTTTTTACAATTATTGTTATGTAGTATGTATATCTATTGTATTGTGTTAGAGCTATTGAAAATTTTAGAAGTTTCATTTTTAAAATTACCTAAACAAAAGAAATTACAATCGTGAAACGTTTTCGAAAAAAAAGAATTTTAATAATCTCCATCCATACCCCTCACTACCTACTGATTATTTTGACTAGGTATACCTATATACCTACACAAAATTAGACTGATTTACTGTAGTTTTCAAAGAGAAAATTAATACAGCACATCGATACCAAGTAATGTTTTTGTTTTCAATATCAGAAACACGCCTTGTAATACTTACTTCATTGTGCTAATGTCACGAAACGAAGGTACTCTACTTACCTAGGTAGCACTCACGACGGAATTCAAAACAATCCCGATTTTATCGTAATACTGGACTACTCGCACTTACCTGGAAAGAAAAAAACCGAATTAACTTCATTAATAACAAAAATTGTAGAAACAATCGCTTATTGTGTTGTACATCTGTTTGTAAATAGTACTGTGGTTATTGTTACGTACCCACACGTACTGGTTCTTTTTTCCCTTTAACGTTTTAATTAGGAAGATATTTTAAGCCGTTACTCGACGGTGTTATGAAAGAAGCATTTGAAACGTATTCGAGCATTTTAACGTACGTTTCTTGAAGGATATTAACAATGTAGCTTTTTATTAAATACCTACTTATGTGTTATCGTTGTAAACGCAAAAATATTCCGTTCGTATTCCGGCCTCGAAAAACTATTATCATTTTAATCATTTATTTATTGCTTCATCTTCTTCTTTTAATATATAAAATTTCCATGTCACAATGTTAGTTACCGTATACTCCTCCGAAACGGCGCGACCGATTTTTATGAAATTTTATATTCGTATTCAGTAGGTCTGAGAATCGGCTACTATCTATAATTTATAAGGCAAAACAACGTTTGCCGGGTCAGCTAGTAATATATAACTAAATGACAAAGGTTTTACAATTATAATGTCATGAAACCAGTAGGGCACTGCAACGTAAACTTAAATTCATATTACCTACCTACTTATGGAAATCTATTCTTATTGTATGTAAGTAGGTATTATCTTCAAATAAATTTTCTATAGGTACCTATATATTTACAGATTGTTTTTTTACATACGATAGATGGCCTACATCCATGTTCGTAACTGAAATCTCGTAACCAGTTACAAGATTTTTTTTTTCGCTGTTGTAACTAGTTGTTAGCAAATAATTATTATACCGATTTGGTAACTTTACTTCTGTAACCAATTACAAGAGAAGAATTTTTGTGAGAGTAGTGAGCGTTTGGCCATTATCTCACCTGATGGTAAGTGATGATACCTATGGTCTAAGATGCAACACGCTCATCTAGAAGAAGGAAGACGGCAGTGGAACAAGAGCCGATCCGTCTTCGTAGTGACTGCACCGGCCAACGTATCGGAACATAGCCGAGTCAAAATTGTTGTCACGAAAGTTAGAAAAACTGATCTCAGTTTTATTGTCAGAAAAAGGTGTAAGTTAATAAAACAATTCAAAAACGACCATACATACCAGGTGAGTACCCAAAAAAGTTCAGCGGCAGACAAATAGACTAGCGTAGACCACAGAAATCAAAATGCCATACATAGTCGGATTATTTCAGCGGTACCTCTGTGCAATCGAAATTTTCTAGATTTTCAACCTCGCTCGGGGCTTTGTTAAGAATTTCACAATGGAAATTTGGGAAGCACTCTAGGCTGAGGAATTTCGACCGGCTAATATCGGTTATATCCGATTGGTCGACTAGATAGTACCTAAGCAACGCTAGTTCACGATACGTAGGTACATATGTACATACATACATACGATAGAGATAGCGAGATTTGTTTGCGGTTCCATATCACTAGATAAAGGACCGTTGCCATTAGGCCGGGTTTCTATGTTAAAAATACGATTAGTTTTACTTACGAACAGTAGGTAGAGAGCGTAGTGTTTTCACTCAAACGAATATTAAATCTAGCTCAAACTTTAGGCTATGAAAAGAAACTTTTTAAGCTTTAAACAAGTTATAGAAAGTTTTACTATCGTATTTTTACCTTTTTAGCCGTTGTTTCGTCAACGTCAAAGTATTTTTAGTTTCTGTCTGAACTGCACCCACTGCACACAGCTAGGCAAAAGCATTTTTCATCTTTTTTCACCTATCATGACGTCCATTACAATTAGACTTCCAGGCAATTTGGCCCAAATTGAGATCGTTTCAACTGCATAAATTAAACTTGTAAGAAAGTCCACTTTATTCCATTTCTGTGCATCCAATGGACATACAACAGAACTACTACATTAAAGGTAACGAGAACCTGAAAGGTATTCCATAGAACAAAACAACAATACCAACTAGCATGGTTTTATATTTGGATACAAAAGGCTTTAGATATCTTCAGCTGGTAACTGACGTTTAGGATGCGCACACATGGCACACCTGCCGACGGAAATAACGCGTCTCTCTATGACACGGAGAAAACGCCAGTGTGTACGCACCACAATTGACAGATGAATAATAAACGAACGACCACTCCTGATTTTAATCACATTTTTTTATACGGAGTGAATGTGAAATAAGCTTTACGGAGTTTTTCTTCCTTTCTATCAACTGAAAGGGTTATGATGAAAATTAAAACACAGATGATGTATTCAATGACATTCTATACACATAGATGTATAGCTATACATCGAAATACATAGATGAGAATGTCATTGGATGTAGTGTTGGTTTTATTTTGTGTGCCGTGTTTTTTGCTGTCAATAAATGTTTTCTATTCTATTCTATGTAGTTCAAAAAAAAATCTCCACGCATTTTAACATTGCTGACACGATATTTGGATAAATTAATATAGATAAAATATTTTTAATGCACTAAAAGACTTGATGTCGATAGAGAAATAATGCGGTATAATGGATCCATTAGATTCGATTATGATCAGATAGTAAAATGTAGTTGTTATAAAGCTGAATCTATCGCGTCATAATTGAAACTTTCTTCTTTTTTGTGAAATTGGGTCTTCTTCTCATTGGAGGTCGCGTTCCGAAGACACATTAGATTACTGACGATTCATAGTGTTCTGGAAATATCCAAATGAATAAACATATTTTGATTTGATTTGAAAGAATTAGTGCGATGTAGTGCCATGCCTCTGACATTAATGGTACCTATACTATTACATTGGTAACACCATGTTACCAAGACTCTATCGCATATTATGAGACAGTAAATTTGAGTCCATACTGGCTCAAATTGACTGTATACACAGTCTTCAAGTCTACATAATGAATACTTCCGTTCTAACAGTACGAGTCACAGTCGCAAACCCCGTCTACAAAACTATGCTCAAGACTCGAACAAAATGAGTTTCTGCATTTTAAATGACAACTAACAAAAAGTGTGTTTTGTGAAGGGTCTCCACATGATAAACAACCTATGGTCGTGACAGGCTATGCATACGATATCACCGCTATGCATTATTTCGCGACACGTTAAACTAAAATTGTCTAAGCTAAGCACACCCCCCGAGTGCGGGCTTCGCACACACTCTCAATATACGCACACAATCGCCGCACCCCATGGTACGCCACGCCGCCCGCCTATACATCCTGATTCTTTTATTTTACATTTTAATTCCATCAAACTTGCACACACTTTTGATCGTGCAGCCTTTATTGGCGGCGCGGTGCTTCCTTACGTGTTCGTTTTGTGATGTCGGTAGATTTTGACGTTCATAAGTGATAGGTATGCGAGCGTCAACGCCGCGTCGTTTGCTTGCGCTTCGAAGGGCGACGAAAAACGGTTGTTTGACTGAAGCGGTGACAGGTTCACACGAATTATAAATGTGCCTACACGTACGAAACTACTACCTACTACTGCTACTGAAAAGTTTTCAACTTCTGAACCGGACTGTTAAGAAAGTTTGTTAAATTTTCGCAACAGTCGTAGGTCAGTGCCGCCGTGAATATCTATTACGCAATGCCGAAAATATCGAGCTGCGTTTTAGGCGGTCGACTCAACGCGGCCGGCGTAGAGGAGACACCCCGTATTTTGGGAGGCGCGCAGGGCGTCTATTTGTTTTGCCATAGCTTTGTCGAGCTTGGGACATGCAGGTCATTAATTGTTGTGCACTGCCTCCTAATCGATAGTGCGCGTTCGATTCTACTTTATATTAATGTTATTTGTGCTTGCATGCCAGTCCTCGTAATGTACTTCCCCTAAATTTCTAACAGCAGCGGCTCTAGACCGCAATCTCATTTGGTTGCTTCGGTTTCGCAGGTGATTGATTTAAATAAAACACTCGCGCTATTTAGTTATGGACACAGATCTATTGTTAATGGATCTGACTGCATTTACAATTCTGTCATTGATAATTCAATTAACTTTGGCGAAAAGTGAAATGTGTGACTATAATCTATTTCAGAAACTTAGATCAAAATGTAAACAAAGAACTGTCCATTTTAAAGGAAAAAGTAAATAAAGAGATGTCACTTTTAAATAAATGTATCGGTTTTTTGTTTACATTTTTGAACTAAGTTTCTGAAATAGGGTATAGGTACCTACTGACATACTTTTAACCGATTTACCTAGATCTCTTATCTAAGTTTTCAGAGTTCAAAGTACGGTTCAGTTAGGGGCATGTAGATTGCATAATAATATCCTATAATATAATAATAATTTTAACGTGCATATTTTTAGTGGTCGAAGACTCTACAAATGCCTAGGTATTGAGTAAAAATGTTTATGTGACTATTGGTATGAGCGACTGACTACTTAATGATAAATAAGTCATTTTCCCTGATAGACCTAAGTCGCAAAAAGGTTTATGTAGCTATAAGCTGTATAGTGTAGTGTTATCGAAGTGGGCCTTGGTAGCCTGAAATAAATGGTTATTATTATTATTTTTCGTTTTATAGGTTTTTTTCTCTCTTTTTATAGAGGTAGATTTTACACAGGCCAAAGCCAAGTGCGGTTTACTGCGTTTTAATTATATTATTATAAGCTTAGGGACCATTTCGTGAAAACATATTTTATAGGTTGGCCATAATGGTGAGTCTAACTATCATCAATACGAGTATTCAAGTTTTCTGTGGTCATCATGCATTGATAGGTCCCGGCGAGGCAGAGAGCGAAATTCCTTTGATGTTATTACAGAATAAGCTACAGTCACAAAGAGATTAATCAACGCGAGTTGCGCAGCACCTTTGACTATTTGGTGAATGTAAAATAAGCTAGCTGTGTCCCCCGCTTTCACCTGCGTAAGTCCCGATCCGCTCCAAATTTCGAAAACCCTTTCATTATCATCTAAAAATCACACTCTCCAAATTTCAGGTCTCTACTACCAGCTGTTTAGGCTGTATGTATTTATCAATCAGTTACTCAGAAAAAATATTTTTTAAAATATAGATGATAATAAATAACAAAAATCTGTGAACATCACACAGCGCCATCTAGCCCCATGGTAAGCTATACTAAACTTGTGTAACTGTGACTACGAAAAATAGACAAACGAAATAATACTATAGGTACTCTATTAAGAAACTTAGATCAAATATGTAAGCAAAGAACTGTTAAAAACTAAATAAAGAGCTGTCACTTTCCAATTAATATGTGATTTTGTTTACATTTTTATCTAAGTTTCTAAAATAGGGTAATAGGTATATCAGCTAGAAGTGACTATAATAATTACGTAAATATACCTACACTTTCAGTATATAAGTTATGATAGTGTAACAAACAATCTCAATAAGAATGTTCATTAAAACTAAGAGTGCAACGCAGAACCTCTCGGTAAATAATCCGATTTTATGAAGAAATAAATATTGAGTATCGAATACTGAAAGCACCATGAGTACTAACCAATTATGGTAGGGTTAGCACTTCACAATGCAACGTTCAAAACACTTAGATAGTCAAGTACAATCGATGGTTGAATAATTCGCTTTCGTAGTCAATTTGCACCATTTCCTAATGACATGAATTTAAAACATTTATATAAAACTAGATGCGCCCCACCTCGTGATAAAGTTCATTTTGTTCGACGATTTGCGATGAATATCAATGGAACAAAATAGACATGTTTTGAGTTTTGAGAAAAAATGAAGATGTGAAGAAGAAAGAAGAGAAAAAGGGGTGAAATGAAGAAGAAAGAAGAGAAGAAAGTATGTAATGAAAAGGGAAGAAGAAAGAAGTAGAAGGCAAGAAAGGAAGAAGGAATGCAGAAAGAAGAAAAGAAGGGTAAAAATGAAGAAGGGGAAAAGAAGAAAGGAAGAAGGGATGGAATGAAAAACAGAAGAAGAAAGAAGAGAAGATGGGAAGATAGGAAGAAGGAATGAAGAAAGATAAGAAGAAGGGAAGAAGAAAAAAGAGAGGAAAGGATGAAATCAAAAAGGAAAGACCACTTTGGGCCAAGTTCAGGACCAGCAAGCACCAGAATGCACCTAAGCCATGGGTCTAGCCGTCGCGTCGGTTATGTATAGGTATGTACTATGTTATTTAACACAAAGATAAATAACATTCTTCTTTGTAATTGTGTCGTTTATTTAGAAAACTCGCCACTTCTCTGTAAGAGAGGTATTGTTATAATTTTGTTTGCTAAAAGATTTCAAAACTAACCGATTTGTGTGATTGTTTAACACGTTACACTATGATTACATTTCAATTGTTTAGTAATTTGCCAGTAATTGTTTCAAGGAATATCGAGATTTTATTATGTGAACACATGATTATGCACTGCTCCAAATACAAATTAGTAATTTTATGATTAACCTCAATTTTGATAAGATTTTCGTCTAGTTTACTCTAAATATTATTTAAAACATTGGTATTATTATACTTCGTTTTTTAATTGTAGACTATGATTTGACACATCTTGCTGAAGAAAAAATATCAAATACATAGAATCGTAACGTCTGACGTTACGATTCTATGTATTTGATATTTTAGTACTCTGAAATTAAAAAAACATAATAGACATAAGGAGCTCATTGGCCTACAGTACCTGCCGATATAAAACTGTCATGCGGGTAAAGTAACGCTTAGAGCGGTCAGTACTTGGATGAGTGATCGATAGTGTGGCAAGAAATAATTTTCTCAAACTCCTACAGAAGGCATGTTAGGCAGTTGGTTCCAGTTTTTAGGTCAAGTTAGAGGCGAGGTTAGAGGAAAACTCTAACACCAGGTGACCACACCACTTTACGAAAAGGAGGAGAAACAAGTAGGCTTGAGCTATGGATAATCAATTGAATACATTTTAATATTAATTCTACAGCAGCTTCAGGTTACATTGAACTTTTTATAAAACATTTTTTCTTTTATTTCTGTTTATTGTTGTCTCTCTCTCTCATTTCTGTTTTGTCACCTACTCCATTGAAATGTTTCATTTGAGTGTGCATTTGTCAGAGGACGCAATTTTATTTTTTGTATATCTTTTTTATTTTTTTGAGTTCTCTGATGAGAAGGTGGTTACAGGTGCTTCAGCAATCCCTAACCAGTAGCACACGGTCTGATTCTACTCGTAAAAGTCCAAAAGTAAGTAATAAACTACTTTCTGAGGAACTATTCTGCTCATCACTCCGAAGATTCTCGTCCGATCCATATCATTTTTTTATGGAGCTACCTTGGGACTTCTACCTTCCGAATGAAATAATCATCAAAATCGGTTCATAAATGACCAATAGAATTTGTTTCTAAAATTTTCATAGATTTTCGCTTATAACTTTTTATTTCTATTTCTTCGACTAACAGTTACTTAACAAAAGTTGTAGATAATCTTATTTGCAATACAAAATGTTAATTATTTTTCTAGTGAGCCCTATAGTTCGTCAAATAAACCATAAAAACCATTTGAACCCGTTTTTCCAAGATGGCGACCGTGGGACAAGAGCCACAACCCCACAAACTATTATTTAACTTTAAACTAACCCCCCCTTGATAGCTAAAAAATAAAATTGCGTCCTCTGACAAATGCACGCGGAGCCCAAAAAAATATAATATTTCAATGGAGTAACCTGAATTCTCCGTTTATTTTTAATAGTTCTGATTAATAATTTATAGAAAACAGTTTCAAAGGCCGTCACGACTTGTCAATGGTTATTATAATCATGAACACTATGACGTGTTGACCAGTTCTTTCCTCTAAGCACTCTCTAAGCTGAAAGAGCGGTATAGGCGAGTCTACGCTATCTTAATATGTCCCAGGCTCAACAGCGCAGTATAAATTATCTAGTGTAGATGTAAAATGCAGTTATTTAACACTATGGCTACGAGACTATCGGAACTTGGTATATTGAAATGGCTGCGGTGTGCAAAGGGTTTGACAATTTCCGATCATTTCATCCCCATCGATTCAATTTCTACATACGACTTATTTAGGATATGAACAAGTTATAGGCGTTAGAGCGAAATTACTGTTGAAGGAACCTATTCTAGAATTCTGTCTACATTCTAAGTTTTTTAGCAATCGGTTCGGAAATGGCTTGTGACAAAGTCCAAATGTAGAAAAGGTTAAACGTAGACGTGGTCATAACAAGAGATAATCATAATATGTAGTCAGAAGTGGTCATTAGAAGAAATGGTCAGATATCATTATAGTAGTGGCCACTTGAAAAAGTGGTTATAGGTATATTATTTTATTATTGTAGTAGTCTTTTATAGCAGTGAACATTTGTAGAAGTCGTCGAATAGTAGAAGTGATAATACGCGATAAGGACCCGGGAGAAAGGACCTAACTATGTTAAGAAATCGAGTGAATTTATAAAGTTTATAGTAGAAGTGATCATACATATTAGAAGTGGTCAAATGTTATAGTATACCTACCTAGTAGTCAATTTTAGAAGTGTCACGGCTAAATAAAGCAGAAACGCAACTTTAAATTTGTTTTCTACTTAGACAAGTAAGCACCTCTCATTTCAAAAATTCCCATACTATTTTTAAAATAAGAAGCTGCTCAATTATTTAAGTACGCCTCTAATTTTAAGTAGCGTTTCTGTATTCGGCTGTTAATTTCTCATTATGGTTATAAAACGTCGAAACGGTGCATTTACAAACCCAACATTCTACAAGTGGAACAGCTAGATGTCAGATTATTACAATCAATCTATCAGAATAACAATTATTATTTACTTAGAATAATTATTTTTCTTGACAATCAATGAGGTAGGTACGAATAGAAAATTTACAATGTATAATTTTATCATTAACTATAATTATGTTAATTGCAAAACATTGTATTTTTTGTTTTTATATAAAAATAAGGCAACATTGTAGCCGAGGTGGTGGTCGCACGCGATATTGTATAAATCTGTATTACTTATTCAATTATATTGTACCTACGTAAATATAAATAAGTCACGTAAGGGGGAGTTTAGAATACAGTTTAAATCGTGTAAATTTAACGGCCTCTATACTGCCCTCGTAAATCAAAACACAGTAACTTCAGTTACTGTGTTTTATCTTTGTTTTGTTTTTAGTAATCTATAGTCCGAGCTCTATTTGGGAAATTTTTCGGTTTGTCTCTAGGCCCCACCGTTACCGAGATCCTACACAGTAACTTTGGGAAAATTTGATAAAAATTACGATATTTTAGTATAAAACACAGTAAACGATGACATACTGTGTTCTAACGTAAAAATGTTCGTTTACCGTGTTTAAATTTATAATTATTCTTTTTAGAAATCATTTTTTACTTGGCTATAGTACAGTATCTTCAGATACTGGATAATAATCTAAGAACTAGAAAAGTTTTTTTTACGTTTTACATGAATTAAACACAGTTTATTAGTTACTGTGTTTTAGTGCCTGCAGTTTTTATATTAATTTCTAATTTACTTGGTTAAAACACAGTAACCGTTGAGTTGCTGTGTTTTAAGCTAACCCTTAACACGCGGGAGGGTAGCGGGGGGTTTGGGTAAGGTACGGTGCTAGCATCGATCGGCTCATTCTCTCGATCGACGTCGACGTCGCCTTCCAATCGACTTATTTTTTGGCGAGCATTGCCAGAAAATAATTTGTCCGTCGATTTGGCTATCAGTAATGACGATGTTTGTGACTAAAAATATGAATAAAAATATAATGTTTAAGTTGTCCTTTTGTGTAATGAATAAATAATGCTCTATTTTTAGATTATTTTCTAAACTCTATTTGGTTATACGATTTTAAACTTAGGAACATGGTTGCCTTCACTACAAATATTATTAAATAACAAGGTATTTATCATTTTATTGTTTTTTTACGGAGCTCGATATTTCGCCACTGGACGAGACCAGTCTCGTGAAAAGTCCAGTTGCAATACTGACGAAATATCGAACTTCATAAAAGTCAAATTAAAACATGGTAAATAGCCAGTTATTTAATAATAGTCTCTTTTGTTCTGCAAACATTTAGCTGTATCTTTTCAATAAATTTTATAATATGTATCATGCATCTTACTATTGATTATTTTTTTAATTATATTAATATAATAACTCATTTTATAAGACGTGTTAAGATTGCCAATTCTTGGTAGTGATCGATAGCTAAGTCAAACTTAGCACTTTTGTTTTTTTTTGTTCAAGAAGACTGTGTTTGTGTTTTTTTGTCTTTTATTCGTTGTGTTTTTTTAGATTTAAATGTTATTAAGAGTATAAAGAAAATCCTAATTATTTGATCTCATGTCTTATCATTGTTAAGATATTATTTTCACTTAATAATAAATAAGTAATACCTAAGTGCCTAAGAAATTATACCTTAGATTGACTGCAGTGTGTTTGTTAAGCGATTATTACATTTGATAATATTGTGATTTTATAAGGCTGATTAAATAATTAAAATATAAAACCGTTGTGTTTATTTTCATATCCTTTGGTATACAATTTTAATAATTAAGTAAGCATTAAATTTGATACTTATGAAAAAGGTTACCTTAAAACACGGCATATTTTAATACTGTGTTGTACCTTAAAGTAAATTAGGTTACAAAATAGGCTTAAACACAGCATGTTACTTACTAGATAATCATCTAAGGTTAGTGAGGATCTCATTAATAGGTTAAAACACAGTATGTTTGAAGTTACTGTTTGTGATTTCTGTTTAGCTGGTGTCTTTACATAGTTAGAACACAGTAATAAATAAAAGTAGCCTATAACACAGTAACTACTTAGTTACTTGTATTTAGCCTAAAAAACAAAAAATATAATAAAATAATTCATAAGTTTAAACACATTAACTCATTTTATTACTTATTTAATAACTATACAGTAATAATAAATATACAGAATTAAAGGTTAAACATTTTGTTATCAAATATAAATAACAAATTTAATCTAACTCCAATAGTTTTTTCACAACATTATGATTTACCAAAAAAACTTTAACCGCGTTTTTCTCAAAACTAGATTTTTCGAGTTACTGTGTTTAGATTTACGAGGGCAGTATAGCGTGGTCGGCCTGCTTACGATGTAGAAGGTTGCGGGTTCGATTCCCGCTATGATCAAATGCTTATGTGAATCTCAGATATTTCTTTCTGGTCCGGGTGTGTTTTTATATGTATTATAAGTATGTAGGTACTTATTTAAAAATTAGTCAGACCAAAGATTCCCAAAAAATAGACAATAAACCAGCGAAAATTGGATACATACCCACCCACATACATAATACATACCTATATTTGTCACGACCATGCCCCTACGTTTTAGTTTTTTTTTTGATTTTCTAATAAAATTGAAATAAAATTTAGAAAAATTAGTATTATTAATATTGTAAAAAAAAACAAAATCGTAGAGACATGGGTCACTGGCATAAAAATATTTTCTATAATGTATTTATCCATAGAGGAAACCTGTCGACTACGTTTGTAAAGTTTGTATGGAGAAAAGAATAGGTATATACCTATCCTTCACTTAACTATAACTCCAGTAGGTGTTTCCATTCGATACGTAGGTAGGTATTGACTAAAAAACAATAGGTATTAAAACATTATATGATGTCGATTATTGCAAATGGCTGAAATTCAGTTGTGGGCGGAGTTCAATAAACACAGATAATTGATTTCCACACTATAAAACGAATAACATGTCAAATGCAACGTGATCCGATGAGGGGTATGAAGCCGAAAGGGGGTTGTTCTAGATGTCTAGGCGAACAACTTTTGTTATACGACTTTTAGAAATTCGAGGTAGTTTTCGAAAATTTCGAGTTACAGCGGATTTTGAGTTTACGGAACACCCAGTATATATGTATATAGATAGAGTAGTTCGGTATGTTATACATTTACTTATCTATTTAGGTATTTGCCTCAGTGGCCTCAGACGGCTTCAGTGGCGCGTTGGAAGAAACCTCAACTGCAACACAGAAGGCTGCGGGTTCAACTCCCGCCGCGGACATATATTTATGCTTTGATTCTGGTTCTGGGTGCTTTCTATGTATCATACATACTTATGTCTGTATTTACAAAAAAAAGTATAATATGTAGTAATATCCGTTGTCTAGTACCCATAGTACAATCCTAGTGTTTAGTTTGGGGCTAAATTGCGCTGTATGTATATTGCACTACACCTAAGTGTAAATCACTCTTAGGTGTAGTGTAATATTTATTTATTTTTATATTTTGTTAATTCATAAATTATGTTTCGTATTCCCATGAGATGTATTGTGCACCCAGATAATTAAGTACCGGTATCTACTTGTCTAAACATATAAAATTCAAAGTCCTAACTGGGAGGCTACTGCGGTTGTTCCGTTGACATCAACTCGATGCCGACGCGGTAGTTTGACATCTTTGACAGCGGGGTTTTCATTTTTAAAACCGCGCATCCATGGCCGTCAGCCGTCGATTTGAAGTTTTCTGTCAAAATCTTCAATTGAATTCAATTCTGTCTGTGTTTCATTCATTCAATTTGGTTTCGGCATCGATATGAGTAATCGACGCGTCGATTTGAAATTTTCGCGGTTCGAAATTCGGCTGTCAACTGTCAAATGAATTCGATGCCGATGCCGACGGAACAACCGCGGTAGCCTCCCTGATCCACTGACTGACTAACCTACATATCAACGCAAAGGAAATTCTTACGACAACGAAATTAGCTTTATTGATTTGGTGAGAATTTAGATAACGAAATTCCCACGAAAACGGGAGTTAGGCGGGTGAAACCGCAGGACGAAGCTAGTTTTTTGGGGTTTTAAAGTCGTTAGGTCAAGTTAAAAGTCTTATAGGCCAAAGTATTACATCCGTCGTCTAGTCACCGTAACACAAGCTTAGTAGCTTACCATGGAGCTTAATGGCGCTGTGTGACGTTCACAGAATTTATTATCTATTACTATTATTATAAAGCGGAAGAGTTTGTTTGTTTGTTTGATCGCGCTAATCTCAGGAACCACTGGTCCGATTTGAAAAATTCTTTCGGGGTTGGATAGTCCATTTATTGAGGAAGGCTATAGGCTACTTTTGATCCCGATATTCCCACGGGATCGGGACTTATGCGGGTAAAACCGCGGGGAGCTGCTAGTTAATAATATAGGACGACCTAAAAAACTATAACGCTAGGTGAGCTTGAATATGCTACCTTGAACTTAGGGAGGTTTGTTTATGAAGAATGAATAAATGAATCGCCGTGAATTCAAGGTATATGGTATAGCATATTCAATGGATTAAGGCAACACTTATTTGTTTTGCTACCAACTTTTAACGGTATAGGAATTTAAAGATAATAATTATAATAACGCACTATAATAATAACACTATATCTTGGCTATGACAGCGATCATGTTTGACTGCAAATATGTAGTGGAATACTGCATAAAATAACAAAAATTAAATATGGTTGGCTTATTGGATTACAGGACTACCTACGTACTTAGGATTGTTCAACTTGGCTATTGTTGTAAAGCAAAACTAATCACGCGCCGAAGTAGGTACGTCTCTTCGACTTTATAGTTTCTAAGGTTGCTAAGCGTTGTATAACTTTTAATTGACTTTAAAACAGTTTCAATATATTTTTTTATCGTTTGGCTTCGTTACGTTTAATAATTTTGCAATATTACTTAAAAAATATTCCTACGTCTTGAGTTGTTGAGTGAGTCTAGTTGAGTCTAGTTGTTTGGTATTATCTAAATTTACCCATAACTTTTTATCGTGTTGACTCAGAACTTTGATTTTAATACAACTAATAGGGTAGGTACCTCCGCGCGTTCCTGAGATAAAGGGCCTTGACAGACAAACGGAAAGACAAAGTGATCCCATAAGGGTTCGGTTTTGACGAACGGAACCCTATAAAACTAGATCCTACTCACTGTTCGTAGCAAAAACGAATCAAATATGGAAACCGGACCTAAATCGCAATAGTTAGATACGATTATATTATCAGAGGTTCTCTCCGCCAGCCCTGCGGCGGCACTGAATATAAATTCATGAGTGTTACATGATTAGAATGTAGGTAGAGCGCGCCCACACGCATATTCGTTAGATAAAACGTAAGGTGAATGCACCAAATTCCAATGTATTTTATACCTATGTGAAAGACCTTGGACTGTTATGAAAGATTTAATGGAAACGTAAATACGTTTTAAGAGTTTTATTTTGCAATACTTATTGGAATAAAATGACTAATAGAAAGAAACGCCAAAGATCGCCAAAGATCTCGCAACATACTGGAGTGTGTTTTTAACCACATTTCCCTGACAGTTTCGTGTGCCATCGACACGAAGAAGACATTTTTTAAATTAATTATTAAAGTAGTTACCCAAAAAATAGATATAAATAGCTAGCAATACATGAACTAAAACAAAACTAAACTAATTAATATTTTAATATAATAATAAATATAATAAACTAAATAATGAAGAACTAACACAAAAAGAAGTTGTCGGCATCGCCCGCCCAAGGCATGGTGTCCAAGATGCTGGCAGCGTTCCCGCGCTGGATAGCAAGGCTTATACGAAGGAACCACCAGCCCTTGTCTCACCAAATGCCTCGACAAGACATGCAGACAACTCCCTAACAAAGACCAACACTCCATTATATTAATTTTTTTTTAAATAATGTACCGTATTAAAACGCATCTTATTTTTATAATCATTTAATTACTTCTTTAAAATATTACAGCTTTCAGTTCCAATTTTGAAACCCTTTAAAATTAGGTGGCTTTACCTAACGCACCAAATTAATTTGTACCATATGCACATCGACAAGTTGAATTATGGTCTAAAATGTGAACAATAACGATTATTTTCGATATTTACGACCGACCGACCGTCCAAGTAGCTTCGTACGAGTATATTTAACGTTACAATGTCTGTGTAATATTCCGGTATATATACTCACAAATATCAGTGTTTACGCACAAATAAGTTGTCAAATTACCTATTTAATAATAACAGGTGATTCACGAATGCATAGGTGATCAATAACCTATTTCGGCTAAAGTCTGTCTGCGACGATGATGACGATGAAATTGGTACTGTTAATGACTATATAAGAAATAAAGCACTTTTAACTTTCGACGTGTTTGCGTAGTTTTTATCCGACTACGGCAAAAGGAGGGTTATGACTTGGTTTGTCTGTGCTCTCATATCGTCTAAACTACTTAACATAACTCAACAAATGATTATATTTAGTACCGAGCGTTTTCGGTAACTAGCCCTAAAACTGGGCATTTTTGAATTATTTACGATAATTTCCTTCACCACCGTACGAGCGATGTTCGACCGATTTAGATAAAACTTATCACATTTCCGTATGTTTCTTCAAGCGAGAAATATCTCAATTGTAAAAGTATGTAACGACCTTCTGGTGATTTATAATAGCCTAGTACTTCCATACCAATTACCTACTATCACACCTTTTACACGTCTAGTACGGTGCAGGATAACTTCTAGTCAGTCCTTACAGCCTGGTAAAAACCACGCCCACGTCCAATTCATTGCGAAGAACGATGACGACGATGAGTAGAAGGACGCGAGGGGCACGATTCCACTCAACAACTTTTCAACTTAAAGTTAATAAAAATCGAATAAATAAATTGGAGTATTCTTTCGCCATAGCCTATCGACCATGTCGAGTAGGTATGGCGAAAGGATTACTACTTTTTTCGTAGCCGTAGAACCTGGTATGGCGAAAGTGGACTAACCCGATATGATCCCGATAGTCCCGCGGGATCGGGACTTAAGCGGATAAAACCACTACTTTATAAATAAAACTTTGAAAGCAGTGGATCCGGGCGCTGGCAGCTTATACCTAATTAGTGGCACCACGACTCTGGGAACAAACGGTCCACTAAAGGTCATTGCATATGAGACCGTTACAATTAAAATATGCATTTTGTTTAATAACACCTGTTGGCGATAATACATTCCATTTCTTCATTCTATTTAAACCCTTGGGACCCATTGATAATAACTTATTATTTTTGTGTACTACCTCTAAATAAGAAAAAAAACCTAACTTACAATGTAGATGGGATAGAAAGTAACGTAGGAAAAGAAAAGTTAAGTTAATATTTCATCGCTCTTACGATGAAGGAAAACATCGTGAGGAAACCGACATGTCCTAGGACTGACCACGGTCCGAAGGCATGGGACATTCCCAATCCGGAGTAGGCTCCCATGACGTCTTAGATACTGCCTAAACCCCCTAAGAGGAGTCCCTTGCCCTGCAGTGGGATATAAACGGGCTAATTATCTATTTTAAAATATTTCTTTTTTAATATTTTATGTTATATTACTAACTTTTATAATGTGGTATTGACCAAATAAAATGTTAATCTATTTATCTATCTTTTGTTTTATTGCTCAAGGCATTTTTACTAGAAATATTTTACAAGGACAAATGCATCATCAAAAATTCATTCGGATCCTGTCACGAGAGAATTTATTATGATGCATTTCACCTTGTAAAATATATTAAATTAATTTAGTTTGTAGTTTTATTGTGTGCATTTAAAGGATTTTATTTTGTAGTTTTAGTTTTTATTCGTAGGCTTATCCGCTACATCTATGAATGGAGCGATATTTTAACTGTTGATTTTTGGGACCAAAACTGATGTTTTTTGGTAACTTTAAATATATGACGACGTATGGTAAAAATAAGAAGTTTCTAATTCCTGTAAAGTGGACAGACACCTTTATCCTAGTCCGCTCCAGCCCGAGGGAGATCGCCGCTTTTTTAATTACGCGTTTAATATTCTAGGCACAATATTAAACAATGTACTTAAGAAAAATGCATTTAAATTGCATATTTTCTTCTTAACGCTTTTGTCTAAATAAAATGAGATTTATAATAATAGCTATTATGGGGCCTTCTGAGCTTTTAAACCATTTTTTCCACGGATATAAAACATTGTAATATTTGGAATGTTTTTCTGCTAACGGCACACTTGTGTTCGTTGATGCATTATGGCTGCACAGTCCTACCTAGATACTAACACAAACAAGTGGCAAAGTGGTGACAAGCGCAAAAGTTTTTTTAACTAGTGGTGAAAAATAAAACGTGTGCTGGACAAGGGTTAAATCGTAAATAATTGAGATAAATAATAACGTATTTTTCAAATAAAACACCCACCCTCATCCATTAACAAGGTACTCACTCATACCTACCCATCTTAGTGCAATTGAAATGCAATTCGTCAATTACTATCGAGCACGGATGCGGACCAATTAGACTATACGCCAACGTAGATATACCTACCTACGATACCATGGCTTTCATGTACTACTATTACTAATTGCAGGTCTATTGGCAAATTACCAGTTTTAAATGGCTTTGTTTGATGATCTATGCCGCTACTTCGATTATTGGAAATGTAAAGGTAAAATGTCATAGCTCATATGTACCACTCGGAACCCGACCAGCGTCGCCTCGTGCGGTTAGTAATATTTACTGGACTTCTATACACGGTGTTTGGACGAGAGGGTATTAAGCCGAAAGAGGTTTGTTCTAGAGGTCTAGGCGAACAACTTTTATTCTACGACTTTTGGAAAACCGAACTTTTTTTTCCAAAATTTTAAAGTTGTATCACTAAAAAAAAACAGCTGTTTTGGTAAAAAAAGGCAATTAATGTTTAGATTGTAGTGGTCCAAACTAAATAAAAGGGCACCTTAAGGTCAATGACCTCAAACTCTAAAAAACAGCTGATTTTCATGCAAACTTTAAACTAAAAAAATTTCGAAAACTACTTCGAATTTCCAAAACTTGTGGAACAAAAGTTGTTCGCCTGGACCTGTAGAACAACCCCCTTTCGGCTTAATACGCCCTCCTCGGAGCACCGTGTATATCTATGCTCTCTTTACATAAACTTTGTAGCGTCACCGGATCGCCTCGGTTGCAATCTGTCCGTGTGGTCGGCGAGTGGCCCACTCAGTGACGATTCGCTGCTTGCTTTGACTTGACAACTTATTGTTACTACTCGGCATTCCGTAGACCACGTGACGTGTGTCACAAGACGTCGATAACGATTTAGCAATTGCTGATAATTTTGTAAGAAGTCACTAGCAATCGAAAAGCTTTAGCGAAAATTGCAAGACCGTTTTCGAAAAAAAATTAACAAAGCTGAGACATTTTATCTAAAGAATAAGTGCCCTTTGGTCAGGTATCGGGTGGCCCTGATAAGTTACGACCTCAAGTAGATAAAGCTACATATGACATATAAAAACCAGGACATGAACATAGCCACAACTAAGTAGTTGAATTATCTGAATTCTAACGTAAAAGCACAATTTATTTGTTTATTTGTGAAACAAGGTATTTAATTTACTTACGAGTATTAAATAAGGCATTTTAAATTAATTTTCTATATCGACTCAAGCTATACCTACACTCTAATCATAGATATACGCATATTAAAACACAATATGTTACAGAAACAAGTTTCAGAATTCAATAGAATATCTTATGCTTTTAGATTTTCTACTTTTGAAGAAATGCGATATCTACACTTCATGCAATTTTAAGTAAGGACGTAAGAATGTGATGGCGGACGAAAGAACTTATCGATTAAACGTCAGGGGCAAATCGTTGAACATTATAACACGTCCTTGACCGATTGATATCCTTTTTTCGCAAACACTCCTTAACTGACGTTTGTAAACGTCAACGTCTGTAACTTTTTTTGACCAAATAACGTTGCAATTATGGTTTAATCGCATTGCTCTTATTATTTTTAGCATCTTTTAACGCCCGAGACGTTTCGATGACTTCATAGTCCTGCAGGACTGCGTTTCTTTCGACCGATAATTTTTGACGTTCGAAATTCAAATTTGTTTCAAATTGCTGAAGAAAATAAATAATTGGTCGGATCGACCGCTAATCTCCCTTTAGTGCCAAAATGTTCAACTTCCCAAAATGTTGAATTTCCCAAAATGTCTAAATGACAATAGCCTCTGATCACAGTACCAGTTACCACTTGCGATAGAGATGCACATTAAAACTTAGATTTGTGCATTCAATCTAAAGTCTGCGTACAAACGAACGTTTTAATACAATTAATACTAGACGGTTGTTTTCAGGAGCATTTGAAAACAACAAGGAACAAAACATAGTATGCATATTACTTCTCATGGTAACCGCATAGTAGTAAGAGGGCCGATTAAGTAACGATGTTTACCTAATCGCTATCTAGATAAAAGTTTTGTAAATAAATATATTTATCCTGTAACTACTTCAATTGCATGCACTAAGAGATGCGATATAGTGCACGAGCGACAAATCCGTTAGCATGATCCTTCGTCTTAAGAGGGCAGTCTTCCTAGTCTATTTCTCCATACAAACTTTACAAACGTAGTCGACTGTTTACTCCCTGGATAAAGATATAAGAAAAAAGATGTTTATGCCATAAGTCCTATATCAGCCATGACCTTGACCATGACCCTACGTTTTGATTTTTTTTCAGAATTTTATTTCTATACCTACTAATTAGAAAATTAAAAAAAAAATCAAATCATAGGTGCATAGTCATTGCAGATATAGGTTTAATGGCATAAACATATTAGCTCTCACGTCTTTATCCTGGGTGGAAACAGTCGACTACGTTTGTATGGAGAACGAGTAGGTAGACTGTCCTCTTAAGAGGAATTCAAACATAAGCAAACATTTCTACATTAGAGGGGTAATATCGTGTGCGGGTAAAATGGCCCGACTACGGTTGTTGTAAATCAATAAAATTTATAGATTGTTTACGCACCTGGTCTAATTCTTCGAGCTAATGGCCTCCGCCTATTGGTTAGATTTAACTGGTAGTCTGAGCCTAGACTAATCATCCTATAATGGTCGTCGCATAACGTAGGCACTACAGATAATCTAGATGCGGAGTTTCAGTTTTGCAGGCTTTGGAAATGTGTGAGGCTTAGATTACCTATAGATGGTGGATATTCTTACAACGAAGTTCGTATTTTGATCCATCTTTATTAAGGTGTATGAGTAATTTCCCGAACAGTTTGACTTAAGCTCGTCCGTCAGAGACGAGTTTGAAATGGATCACTATCAGGCGACCTTTCTCCGTCTAGTCTCTAATAGAGATCAGTCCAGTGGTATTGTGTAGCGTCTTGATTTTTCTGAGATATTTTTAATTTTAGATAAAATATGTTATTATTGGTGGGGAATTGACCATCTTATAATATGACTCAAGTAAAGAACCGGTTTGTCGTTCTAAGTTCTAGCTGCACAGGCCAGGTAACAGTTAGTCGGTCAGCTTGGCAATATTCGATTTAGGCTTTTCGTAAAAAATAGACATTCTGGGACCATCTACAATTGTATCAACTGGTAAAAAATTAAGTAAAAAAGTTCATAGAAACAGACAAACATCAATTTTATCCAACGAACATTTAGTAAAAAATACCTAAAGCAATCACAATAAATTCAAAAAATTTAACCGTTATAAATAAAATTTATCGAATTCAGTCTCGTCCTAAAATGTTACATTTGAAAGTTAGCCTTAAAAAATGAAAAACATAGGTACTGAAAATAGATTGCCACAAAACTTGTAGACTAAATTAGTTGAAGATCTTTTTGCATCGGGGATGTGTGGGGCAAGAAGGGAAATTTTAAGGTGATGGGCGGTTTACCTATAAAACTCTACCGGTTTCTGACACGCATTTACTACGGGAAACTTTAGTCTTTCGCTGCACTAGACAGCAGTGGTCCTTTCGAGGGCGCTCCCTCTTAAATAAGGGTACGACCTCATGCATGAGCGGTGCACGGGAACCGCGTACCCCGCTCACACCTTGTACCTAAATTTTGACGGCCTCTGTGGCGCGTCGGGCGAGCGCCCGACTGGAAGGCAGAAGGTTGCGGGTTCGATTCCCGCCCGGTGCAAGTATTTTTACTTAAAACATAACATTTGTTTCTAGTCTAGGTGTTTTCTATGTATCAAATGTATATATTTACAAAAAAAGTATAATAACAATATGTAGTATAACCCTAGTTCCCATAGTACAAGCCCAGTGCTTACTTTCGGGCTAGATTTTGCTGTGTGTAACGTCGTGCAATACTTTACTAACTATTTATTAATAGTCCATTGCTTACTTTCCGTTTCAAGCTAAACAGTTTATCTCCATCCCAAGGTTGCCTGGAAGAAATCGCTTTTAGCGATAAGGCCGCCCATTTGTGCAATTTTCTACTTTTAAGCTTTTACGTTTTTATACTTAATGTATGACTGTATTATACCTACTTAATGTTGTGCAAATAAAGCGTTCATCTATCTATCTATCTATCTACTTTGGGGCTAGATTTCGCTGTGTGTAACGTCGTGCAATACTTTACTAACTATTTATTAATATATTGCACGACGTTACACACAGCGAAATCTAGCCCGAAAGTAAGCACTGGGCTTGTACTATGGGAACTAGGGTTATACTACATATTATTATTATAATCCCTACATGAAAACTTTTAAACTTATCCAAACTTCTTTTTACCGCTATTTATTTCATGAGAAACGTGGACGAAACCGAGGGGTAAAGCTAGTACCTATCTAGTAAATAAAAATGTCAAAATGATTTAAGCTCAATTTAATCGAGTTCTGATCGGAACAAACGGTCGACTAGGAATTGAGTCAATTAAAAATTAACGCCATTTCGACACAGACATTCAAACAAGGGTTGTCATATTACTATTTCTATACAGAAAGATTGTGTTACTTATGTACGTATGTTTGTTGACGTTGTATGCACATTGAATTGATTGCATGAAACCACGCGGCTATGCTAGTAGGTATCTAAGATTTAGCTTTAGGTACAATTTTACAATATTCTATCATTGGTTTAGTGCTTTTTAGGGTTCCGTACCCAAAGGGTAAAAACGGGACCCTATTACTGAGACTTCGCTGTCTGTCCGTCTATCCGTCTGTCATTTTATAAACTGAACTTAAATTAATTTTTATAAGCGCAATTTATTATGTACCTACCAAATTTAAGTTAGATTTGTAAATTGTGGGAGAAATAAACGTATTATTTATTCATATCAATTTATATAGATGTTAGGCCACTATCACACTAGATAAGTGATAATGCTAATCTTTTGGGGCTAACCTGGAAGGTCGGAAAGTAAAGTGTAAAGACGGTAGTGGAACGAGCCCCTTAGTGGCCTACTTATCGATACACAGACGAATTCGAGGCCAAGAAGAGGCTTTTACCATGAATTATCTGTTTCATTTGCCTTTTTTGTTTTAATTTCTTGAAAGGAGTCTTCTTTTCTTTCGTCTATTTGTACACTTTCGAATGTCTTATCCCAAACTGTAGATCTATGACCTATGTACCTATGTATTTTATGTCCCTACGCTCTACCAGGATTGATACCTACTACCAGGGTTAGGTGTACCTAGATACCTGTCTTATTTTGCACCTAATAAGAAATCAAACACAACAACGCCCGCGCCGCCAGCATCTTGGAATCTGGTGGGCGTTGCAGACAACTTCTTTTTGTTTTAGTTTTTATATGTACCTACTATTTATTTTATATTTTCAAGGGATTATTTAGTTTAGTTCTATAATTATATTATTAGATTTAATTTAAGTTTTAGATAGATAATAAAGTTTTGTAAGTATCTACCTAATAAGAACATCTCATTACATTACGTACCTACTAATAATGACGTAATTGGACGTAATGTTAGGTATTAACAAGCCAACACACAAACATAAACAAATTGCAACATGAACTAATCAATCACAATATTGGGTAGGAATCGCGCTCTCGGTCTAGAAGCGTGCAACACGGCCCCTACAAAGCAAGCCTAATCATGTGCATTTGTTCGACAAACTCTCCTCCCTACCCCTCCTTTCCCCACCCCCCAATAACCACCCACCCCTAACCCCCTCCATTCCCAGTTGATGCAGATAATTAACAGGAACTATCTATTGTCCATGACCGAGAGTATTCTGTTGATTTCCGCGTTTACCAAACTAACGACAGTATACTTCAAGATTTTTTGGAAGGTTTGAACCGGTAGTCGTCTTTTTAAATATCTACATCAAAAAAACAAATCGTTTTAGTTACAGACCGTAGGTAGGGATAGTATTTTACACAAGACGAATCTTATAATCAGTCCGAAAGTTGTGAAAGGAGACAAAATTAAAAAAAAATGAGAATTTACTCGTATCTCATTTTTTTTCAAATTTTTAACATTCATCTTGTTGTTCTACCCTACTGTCCGAAACGCACGAACGAAATGAAATAAGCATTTCTCTTTGGCGTTCGAAACGCTCAGTCTATATAATTCACAATGATAGTTTTAAGAAACCACGCAGGTTAGAAATTCTAGAATGACTGTAATAGTTTTTCTCCTTGTAGTACTACATAAATTAATGTGCGATACTCTCTGTAATTACAAAGAAAATGTACCTTTAACACGAAAGGCTGCACTTCACTCGTTCTTGTACGACGACATTTTTAATTTACTTACAGAAATACCTATATCATAGTTTCACGCTAAGTAAACAACTTAAATAAGTAAATATATAAGTATATAGATATATAAGCATATGTATACAACGGGGCAATGCAGCCAGCATTCTGGCCACTTTTCCCGTAGTCAAGAATTTGGCAGATTTAGATTTAGTTTAGTTTTTAAGTAAGTAGTTTATTTTAATCAGTTTTTGTTTTAATTTAGTTTTTAAAAACTATTTTAATTTAATAATAATAATCTTAAAAAAAACAGTACTGTCGTCTTATGTAGTACTTACAAATAAAATAATCTAAGATATCTATTAAAAAAAAAACAACTAAACAATTGAAAAAAAACATACTACTAATAGTAAATAACTGTTTGTTACTACCTCACGCAAAAACTATGAAACCGATTACGATGAAACTTGGTATGTAGATAGCTGAAGATCTAAGTTAACACGCTACTTTTCATCCTGATAATTTTCTTCAGGATCGGGACTTACGCGGGTGAAATCGCTGGGCGAAGCTGGTATGAGTTTCAATATGAATAAGAAGTCGTAAAAGTATCTTATCCGTTATCTAGTCACCGCAATTCTAGACTGGTTGCATGCATACCTTGGAAATTGATAGCGCTTCGTACAATATGTTTATATTACGTTCAACGATATTTTCCCGAGAAACGGCCATAGTAACATAGGTCTATTATATTATCTAAGCAATGGAAGACATTAAAATGTAATATCATCTATTCGATATTCACATTACTATCTATTATTTAAGGCACACTAGCTCATGTGATGGAAATATTAAGGTTTAATATCTCGTTTGGGTTCAAGCTAGACTTAACACATTTCGATCGGCCGACAACTCGCCCATCAAACGACTACAAACTACAAATATACCTAAGGTTTTAATAATCTACTTTAAAGTTCGTCTTTTTAAAACACTATAGATAAGCGACCAGTAGATATTTCACCTGATGGCAAGTCATGATTGTTCTAAGACGCTCATCTAGAAGAATAAAGAAGTAGAACAAGTTGCGACCCATAATCCTTAGTGGCTGCACCGGTCTACGTATGGGAACACGGACGTGTCCGCTTGGCGCTATTAAATTAATGGAACATATTGGTGAATTATTTTGAGAAAACATAATAACGAGTAATAAAGGGAAAATATGGATGGAATTTTGGATGACGTCACACACAGCAGCGCCATCATAAAACTATGCAACAATGATTAAATTAACGGAACATACCTATTGCTGAATTATTTTAGGAAAAAATTAATAACGAGTATTGAAGGAAAAATAAATTGGATGACGTCGCACACAATAGCGCCATCATAAAGCTATACAACAATGATTGTAATAAGGATGCCAGCTATGGAATAGTGCGTAGGTATCTATTTATAAGTTTTTAAGAGGATAGTCTCCATTCTCTTTCTCCATACAAACGTAGTTTAAATTTTTCTCCCTGGATAAAGACATTAGAGCAAATATATTTATGCCATAAACCTTATATCTGTCGTGTCGTGACTATGCATCTACCTTTTTTTTCATTTTATTATTTTTTTATTTTTTATTATTATTTTAATTAGAAAATAAAAATAAATAAAAAGGTAGATGCATTGTCATGACAGATATAGGTTTTATGGCATAAACATATTTGCTCTAATGTCTTTATCCAGGGAGGAAAATTTAAACTACGTTTGTATGGAGAAAGAGAATGGAGACTATCCTCTTAAAACAATATCCATATTTTTTCCCTCACAAACAGTATTTATAAGAAAAACGAACTTCTACAAAAAAGTTCCAAAAAAAAAGCGAATAAACAAGAACAAATAATATAAAAGTAGGACATGTTTTGTGTCCGTTTAGTTTCAATAGATAGAAACAAGGTGTAACGTTAGAATGGGCGCAAGCAAGACGGGACATAAAATAGAAATAAATAATTCAAACTTCCCATTATAGGTAGGTACCTTCCCTGCGCGCCCGGCACCGCCTCCAACGAGAAAAACTTCCGTCGTTTAATATTTAAACGGCAATGTTATATGTATTGCAATTTTCATTAATTATTAACGAAATTTCGGTAGGGACGTACAGACAAACACCCATACATAAGTTACGTCAGCAAGGTTGCCTGTTAATCTGGAGGGAACAGTAATACGGACATCTATTTTGTATGAAACCTCTGTGAGGACGTTGTAGGTACCGTACGTTACGTTCATACCTAGACGTTAATCTATTGTAGGTACTAATATTATAAATAGGTAACGTTTGGGTTTACGTAGCAATAGGTATTCGATTGTATTCGACCTAATTGAAAACACGATAACTTAGATTTCTATAGAAAAACACTTTAAAAATGCAATTTAAAAAAAATAATAGAAAATTAACTTCGACTCTGCGGGTATGATATATATTTTTATGATTATAACTGGGTAAATCACACACAAATACCGATCTTGATGAAATTTAATGCGAAGATCTTTGATTCCTGGGATAATGTAAAGGCAACTTTCACCGATAATCCTGCAGCGGTTAGACTTTTGCAACTGAAACCGCTCGCTCGAGAAACTACAAACCATAGGCACTTACCTACTTATAAGCTACACGTCATTATTTAGATGCCCGGAGTCGTCGGTGTTCGGCTGTGAATTTACGAAGTATGGCTATTACAATTTTTCACTTCATTTACATAGACTTTATAGGCGTTGGCATTGCTGGCGTGGTTGGTTGATTTTAAGTTTCTATAGATAACAAATTGCGCGCTTCACCGCTGGTCTCTATGATCTTACTTACAAAAATCTCGTTATTTAATATATAGCCGATTGTTAACTATGTCAATAATAGCTGTTATTCACTGCATCAAAAAAACTTTACTTACACACGCTAAATAACGCCTTGCTAGCTATACAAACGTTTTCAAATTTTATTCTTGCAAGACTGCAGTTTCGAATGATTTTCTTAATGTCATTTTTTTTTAGTTTTCTGTCATTTATCTATCACAATAAAGATTTTTGTCATTGTCAATGTCAAATTTCTTACTTAATTCACAAACGACAAAAATTTTAGCCAAAACATGTCTAATTTGGCTAAAATGTCGATAGGCTTCAATACGTTTCGACATATTTGTATGGAAACTGCACTAAAATATAGGAAAACAATGTCGCCTACAATCTGTACACAAAAAAAAAGTTCTACGACATTCCGTCATGAAATAATCAACAATTTTCGATGCGCCCGACATGAATTTTCAGTTTTTCAGTATAGGGCCCTTAAGCTCTACCCTTAGCGACGATGCATTCGATACTCATATGCGAAGTCGAAGGTAGCACGATTGATTCCAATTCCGTGAGACAGATATTTGTAATTAATATACTAGAGCTTGGGAGAAGTTAAAGAAAAAAATGAAACAGAGTTGAGAATAAATAATGTCATGATGTTTCGATCTTATATATTACTAGCTACGTCCCGCGGTTTCCCGATTCCGTGGGAATATCGATATCAAAAGTAGCCTATGTTACTCAGGGTGAATGTAGCTTTCTAAAGGTGAAAGATTTTTTTAAATCGGTCCAGTAGTTTTTGAGTTTATTCCTAACAAACATACGGACGGACACACACAAAAATACAAATCTTTACTCTTTATAATATAAGTGTAGATTCAGGTACCTAGTGAGAACAAGGCAAAATTAAACTACGAAAGTTTTATGTAACTGTTAACATCCAAAGCCAATCCAAACGCTGAATTTGTAACAGTATTACCGATTACAACGACTTCACAACTTGTTGACGTCGACTTATCGTTGCAGGTAGAACAATAGACTTCGCCGTTCGCAACTAAAGAATGGCCTAATCATTTGATGCGTCGAACATTAGTCGGGACAATCGAGTGTTCGTCACAGAGGTCCTTTGAACAAACGCGGGCTGTCAACTAACGCTATCGGCTTGTCGATAACTCAAACTTTGCACAGTACGACAATACAAACTTCGCATAAGCGATAACAATGGCTGCACTGATGTCCATTGATGACGTTCCTATTGTCGACCATGTAGTCGACTAGACAATCACAGCATTATGTACCGAAATGTGGAAGAATGCTACTTTGATCGGTAATGGGGGTGTGGCGTTACATCCCGCGACAATAACGGGAAACTGACTACAACAGAACTACACTGCAACGCGTATTGTATCATTGGTTGCTACAATATGCGATTGCTTTTTAAGCAATTTTTTTTTTTCTAATATATTTTTGGTTTGTAGAGAATGCCTAAGTTTTTTTCCTATAGTACCTACTGTGGCCCACACACCTATTTTTACAGTTGTCAGCTCGCCCAAGACTGCTATCAGCAGAGAACAACCGGGGCCAACTGTTAACGTGCCTTCCGAAGCACGGTTGTGCGAATTTCCATACGTAGATTTTGGACTATCTTTTAGGATTATCTCCCCATCGGATGACACACTTAGTTACCGACCTATGGTACAATCGTATGTATGTATGATTCACAAGCCGATGCAACTGAGGAATTTGGGTATGTGAGATTATAGCATATATCAGATAAATAATCAGCTCTCTGCATTCGAAATTTTATCGTAATCGGTTAAATAGTTTTTCAAACTCTTTATCTATGTATCAACAATGGTATTTATTAGAACTTAGGTACATCCAAAATGTTTTAAAACACAAATTAAAATTTCTGAACCGACTACGCCGCGGTTTTAATGGCGACATTCGATTACGCAATTAGAATATAAGAAAAAAAACTTCCAAGTGCGAGTCAGACCCGAGCACGAAAGGTTCCGTACTAATATCACAATTAATACCCCGTTTTTACCCTTTGCGTACGAAACCCTAAAAAGTTCTAATTAGAAACCTAAGCCTATCTGAACTTTTTAAGGTATTCTTTTCATTAAGAAACACAGGGAAAGTGGGTACACCTACCCTCCACTCTACATCTACGCGAGGTACTAAAGAATGACGCACACATGCACACCTGTTCACATATTAGACAAACATCCCCACACCCACACTAGCACCCTAAATCTGAATTGCAAAATGCTCTCGTCTCCCTCATAAATGTTTGCGGGTGTCTGTGTGTTAGTTTATGATTTGTGCGTCAAACGTTAGGGCTAACGGAGACTGTGGAGCTTTTTCATCGACCGACAGTCTCATCCGCAGTCAGTCTCTGGACTGTAGAAGTCACGTCTTCGCATAAACGGCTACGGTTGTAGTAAAATCATCACTTTAATTATTTATTTATTTATTGGGAGATTCTACAGCTTACAAACAGAATGAACCGTATTAAAAAACTAAGCCTAAAGTGTAAACTTAGTTTAAGGCCAGTTAGACTTCTAGTAAACGAAAACATGTATATGTTGTGATTAAATTTTATACAAATTTAAAATGAGCTAAGGAAAGTCACGTAATTCAATCAATTAAAAAAAAACTATTACCTTACTAAACGTCTAATTTTTAGTCTTTGACAAAAATCTAATCGCCGCCCTATTATACATTCATAGATACTTACCTAATATTATATGAAAGTACAACGTTTCAGAGTTAATAACAGAGTGAATCTAAAAAATATATAATAAATAGATTTTTTTTCAATATTGCCTATGATGTTGATACGGTGTGTTCGGCATTTGCCCCCTTTTGAAATTTGGACAAAATTTGTCCACTCCTTACAAATTATAGAGATTTGCCCACTTTTTGAAATCCCATACTTCTTGTTAGGACTTAGCCAACCTTTTTGACGTTACTAATATTTGTTCTCAATGTGCCCCTTTTATGGATTCTTTTATTGGCAATACCTACCTAATTAATGATATTTCTTAATTAATCAGTGTTTACGAAAAAATAGAATTCCTTTGTAAATTTTAAGTTTCCAAATGTATCGTTATAAAACCATGTAACAAGGATATCAAAAGAAAGAAAAGTCAATCAAGCTAAATAAATAGAGGGTAAGTGTGGCTTCAGACAGAAGGTATTTGATAACTTAATGCAACACATAGTAAAGTCAAGTACCTAATAGGAAAACCGGACAATCGCGAGTCGGACTCGCGCACGAAGGGTTCTATACCATTATTACAAAAAAAAAATGTCTTTTGTTGATGTTTATGAGAGCCCTACTTGAGTATTTATTTTCCTCTATTTTTAATATTTGTTGCTTTAACGGCATCATAATTTAATGAAAATTAATTATGACCATCATTAAATTTCAACTGTTTGTTTGGAAGTTTGGCTGCGGCGTCTTAAGCTGACTTCTCTGTGTTTTGATACGTAGGCCGGTGCATCCACTGAAAAATTTGTTTCACTATTGTCGTCTTTTTCTTTTTCTACCTTGAAAAGTTAACTTATCCGAGTCTACTAAACATTTTGTTTATAATAATTGATGTGATCGAAAGACGTTCTAATACAATTTCTTCGTCGTACGATCAAAGCGATGTGACCGATGACGTACCGATAATCTAAGGTAATGTCATTTCCTCATAAACTGACCATTTTGTTAGGAAATGAAATTACCAGGCGATACTATGTATTAGCCGTATTCACAAACGAATCCTATAGAACCATAGGTGCGCCTTGTCTGCAGTGCAACATTAGGTAGTTACTGGTAATGTTGAATTTGAACGTTGGACATGTGCCACTAAATAACTTAACTACTGCTAGTTAGGGTTCCGTACGCAAAGGATGAAAACGTGACCCTTTCATTAAGACTCCGCTGTTTGTCAGTCTGCCATCAGGCTGTATTTCATAAACCGTGATAAGCTAATCACGGTTTATGAGATACAAGGCGCACCTATGGTTCTATAGGATTCGTTTGTGAATACGGCTAATAGTATCACCTGGTAATTTCATTTCCTTACAAAATGGTCAGTTTATGAGGAAATGACATTACCTTAGATTATCGGTACGTCATCGGTCACATCGCTTTGATCGTACGACGAAGAAATTGTATTAGAACGTCTTTCGATCACATCAATTATAAACAAAATGTTTAGTAGACTCGGATAAGTTAACTTTTCAAGGTAGAAAAAGAAGAAGACGACGATAGTGAAACAAATTTTTCAGTGGATGCACCGGCCTACGTATCAAAACACAGAGAAGTCAGCTTAAGGGCCCTATTCTGAAAAACTGAAAATCTATGTCGGGCGCATCGATAATTATCGATGCGCCCGACATAGATTTTCAGTTATAATTGTTGATTATTTCATGACGGAATGTCGTAGAACTTTTTTTTGTGTACTGATTGTAGGCGACATTGTTTCCGATATTTTAGTGCAGTTTCCATACAAATATGTCGAAACGTATTGAAGCCTATCGACATTTTAGCCAAATCAGACATTTTTTGTCTAAAATTTGGATAGGCTTTGCACCAATAGGAGGTTCTTGTCTTAAAACTACACCAAAATGTAGGAAATAATGTCACCTACAATCTGTGCACAAAAAAAAGTTCTACAACATTCCGTCATGAAATAATCAACAATTTTCGATGAGCCCGACAGGGATTTTCAGTTTCAAGGTCGTTGACGTTGATACTCCTCTTAAGACGCCGGAACCAAACTTCCAAACAAAACTTTTTTGCCAAAATTGTTTATCGATTGTTAGTGAACAATCATCCCCCACCGCTGAGACACCGACTCGACCAAGAGGTGGGGAAGGGGGTACGGGGATGAGTTCTCGGGTTCTCGGTCAAGGTCACCCCACTTTCCACACCAACACATTAAAAATCACCAAAATAGAACATTTTGCCACAGTACTGCTGTGAATTGCGACGGTCATTATTTCCTTGTGGAGTTATTCTATGCATGTGGAATGGAATAATATTACAGTACGGGCGATTCAATAGTTAATTATTAATGATGACTGCCGTTCTGAACTATTAAACAGTAAGTTTAATTGGTGTATTGTGGTACGTTGAGGATTCTAATGTCTAGTTTTGGGTAATGCAGACTGTATATTGTCCTTCCGAAAAGTATTGAACAGGCTCGAGGCAATTGCCTTTTTGGACGGCAATTCTGATCCGTTAGCCAAGCAGTAGCCAGGAATAAAAGGGCTGTCGTTAAATAATAGAAGTTTAAATATAACAGAGGTTTCTGTGAGAGAATGATTTATATTTTACTTCTTCTACAAGAGTAAAAAAGACAATTTTGTTTTCAAGATTCGTTTGTTTTGTAAAAAAATAACAAAATGTAGATAATAAATTTTAATCTCGATTTTGTCTGTTATTTTGTCCAATACGTAGAAAGTTTCAAGATTCGGATTATTCATCTTATGAAAAGACAAATGCATTTTTCTTATTAATTCATCTGATCTCCATACATACCTGGAACTTTATTGTTTACTACTGGTTTTTACTACTGTATTAAAACTATACCATACGAATAAAATAAATAAATAAACTTCTACTGAATATTTTTTATCAGATCTTTTTAGGAATCTGTCCATACTCTTCAGTGAGACAAAACCATCTATCGTTTGTGACACGAATGCGAATGAAATGTGTGAATTTTTAATCTGCAAGTTCACCAGTTCTTAGCATGAATAAAGATGATCAGAATCCGCATGTACAAGGTACTAATAGATCGTTAGTCCAACCGCTGGAGCAAATGAAATGTGAACTGTTCCTTTAGGGACAGTTCGAGTGCATGTCAAACATACGAGAAATGGATTTCCATTGGGGACTTTACTACGTCTAGGGAGATAGGTAATTGTAACACCAGGGAATATATTTATAATATATTGTTGTATATATATGACGGCGCCGCCGCTGTAAAGCATCAGGTTGACTGATTGTCACAGTCAACCTAGCGAAGCGTCATCGTCGATGGTTGTTCGGGACTGCCATCTTGTCATCTGGTAGGTACTGATCGAGACGGAGTCCGTTCACCACGCTCTTGACGAATGGCTTTGTATTTTCGCCATCACGTCTTTCCTTTTTTTCAACATAATTGAGTTGATTCCTACTTACTAACATTATTAATCAAGCGATGGAATAGTTATATTAATTATGTTTTATAAGTGTTTAGTTTTATTAAATAAATACACATAAAGATTAATAACAGACTGTTAATAACTGTTGTTTTTTGCATTGCAGCATAGCCATTTCGTGTTCCCCCATTAATAATGTAACAATAATTATACATATTTCATCCGGTAATCTGATGAGACTTGGTTGAGTGTCACGGGCTCCTCTACTATAAGTCTTTCCAGTAAGGTAGATGTGATTAAATTACGAGAAAAACAAGATACGAAATGAAACCAATTAAATAAAAAATAAATTCTGTAAACATCGCACGGCGCTATTTAGCCCTACTGTTAGCTACTATAAGCTGGTGTTATGGTGACTAGACAACAGATATTATACTTTTGTGGATTTTTCTTTTGTAAATACATATATACTACTAAATTATTATTTATTATTATAAATAAGGAGACACCCAGCAGGCAGCAGCATGCCGGCAGCATACGAACCCGGAACCTTCAGAATTGCAGTCGGATATTCGCCCAACGCGCCAATCAGACAGAACTAAGAGAACAATCGCATTCAAGGTATGCGTTCTATTTTCGCATACAAATTGGCACACGTCTTTCGTATGCAAACCTTAGATAAAAACAAAAAACAGCAGATACGTTACCTAGTCTCGGAAAATGAGACGATAAAACTGCGTCTAGCTGACGCACTAGCCTCAGTCGTATGTCGAACCTAAGCCGCGTGCTGTCATACTGCGATTCGCTTTTTGAAACGCATAAGAATGCCTTTTTGCTTATTTACAAATGCCTGAATCATTCTTAAAGACAACTGTTTTTAAATACAATAATTTTATGAAAATGCATGTAGGTGTTTCTAGCTCATTTTTCGATTACGCAATGTTAGAATATACCGTATCTACTATTTTTATTTTCATCTAAGATGCAAACTGATAAAGTGGTCTTCCCCTACAACCTTGAAGTCTACAAGTCAAGGGTGATTAGGTATCTTCTAGTCTAGTACATCTTCGACCTCATCGTCACTTCCCATCACGAGAGGTAAGGTCAAGTTTGAACATCTTTTCTATACTAAAAATATAAACAGGGAAAGATTTGTATTTGTGTGTGTGTGTGTCTGTATGTTTGTTATGAATGAACTCAAAAACTACTAGACCGATTTCAAAAATTCTTTCACCATAAGAAAGCTACATTCACCCTGAGTAACATAGGCTACTTTTGATTCCGATATTTCCACGGGATCGACACTTATACGGGTAAAACCGCGGGACGCAGCTAGGGTCATATAAAATGCTAAAGGTAAAACCGCAGTTTACTTAGTAGTTGTGCGCCTCGGCGCTTTTTACTAAAACCGGTCATACCCTTAAGAGGACTACTTATTCCCAACACTTCTCTTTTTTACCCGATCCCAGTATTTTTATTTGTTACCGCACAAAAAACTTTATCCTAAAAATATTAGACTTTTATTATATTAAATTTATAAAATACTTAAAAAATAAAGAGCCAAACTATTGTTTTCTAAGAGGTATTTACACAAAAAAAAACACAATAGTTCAAAAAAGGGTGGTTCATTTTATATGGAGATGAAATCCTTGACTCGCCCGGGCTCGCCGCCTTTTTAAAGGGTATATACGAGCGAAACTCTAAATCATTTCTTTTCGTTGTTGTTCGGTGTTGTTGATTTTTTTTGTCTATGGATTGTAGATAACATTGCTTCCTAAACTTTAGTGTACTTTCCGACAAATATGTCGAAGGATATTGAAGCTACACACAAAAAAGTATGATATCGATGAACCCGACATGGATTCTGAGTTCAGCTCATATTTACCTCTTAAGAGGACAGTCTACCTACTCTTTCTTCATACAAATGTAGTCGACTGTTTCCTCCCTGGATAATGACATTGTAGCAAATGTGTATATGCCATAAAACCTATATCTGCCATGACTGACCGTGCTTTGTTTTTTTTTTATTTTCTAATTAGAATAGAAATAAAATTCTGAAAATTTTGAAAATCAAAAAAATCATAACGTAGGTGTACAGTCATGGTTGATATAGGACTTATGGCATAAACATATTTTTTTCTAATACCTTTATCCAGGGAGGAAACAGTCGACTACGTTTGTGAAGTTTGTACGGAGAAAGGAGTAGGTAGACTGTCCCCTTAAGCCAAAACGTTCCTAAACTGGTCACGCCACCTAACGGCAAACGACCGAATGGGCGAACAGATCTAGTTGGCCACCGCATCCCTTGATAATTTGTACTAATTGATATTCAAGTCATTGACATGACCAACGTGTGTAATCGAATTCTGTCCGTCTGTCTCTTTCGTGCGTTCACTTGTGTGAGAGTCAGCTGTATGCCACGAATGTATGAAGGTTTGTCTGTTACATTCTACTACAAGTGAGACCTATGAAGCTTTAGTTTCTTTTAAAAATTTTTTTTTAGTAACAAGGCGCGTTCTTTTTGCCAATTGCCAGTGGTACTGTGTACATTATGTATTAGCAAAACCCCGCTGAATCTTTCAATTTGAACTTATTTAAAAAAATACAACTGTCTACGTGCAGCAGATTTTGGCTAAACTATTTTTGGCCTGTATGTGATAGTTCTATTTTTTACAGTAAAATATAAACCCACGGATAAACAATTAGGTACCTGCAAAACTTATACCTACTTGATTGTAATTTGCCCTTTTCTCTGACTCTGACTGAAAAATCTGACTGACATCAGTCAGTTTTTCATCTCTAAAACTGAGACTGACAAAACTGAGTGAAAATCTTGACTGAGGGAGGGGGAGTTTCTCTTTTCAAAGCCAAAAGGCGTCCATAAAGTTTAGTCTACGACTACGAAGAGCGCTACGCCGTAGTACAATTTCCGTAGCATAGACGTAAGTGGTTTCGCTTTGGCTACGAAGTCTGCATCTACGAAAATGACAACCAATCTAATGAATAAGTTACTGAGGTAATGAATAACTAATATCTACTGTAGATAAAGTTATTCATTATTATTAGATAATTTGTTATGTTATACGTAATAAACTATAAACAGCAATTCTATGTTTTCACACGTAAACCCCTGAACAAATTTTGATGATTCTTAGGGATTTAAATTGGATTTTTCAAAGTTAGGAATTTACTACTTATTATCACAATCCTGCTACCGGGATCAATAATCCCGGTTTTACGTGTGTAAAACCGCGGCACTTAGTTACTCTGTCATATTCCTTTAAAATATAAATTGTTATATAAATAATACTTGGTTAAGTAGTCAAAACTATCATTACTACTATAGTAGTTACTTTAGAGATACTAGAAATTAAGTTGAGTAGTTATAATTGTTAATTACCAGCCGACCCGGCGAACTTTGAGGCAAAAAATGTATCTTATGTCTGTCTTCTGGTTTTAAGCAACCTCCCCCCCCCCCCCCCCAATTTTTAGTCAAATCGGTTCAGCCGTTCTAGAGTTATACATAGTGTAACTAACACGGCTTTTACAAATTTCTAATTGTGAATTATGTAAAATATAATAATATATTAAACGCAATAAACAATGAACAACAGAACAAAACACAAAATGAGGTTGAAACTTTACCAGGCAATTAACGGCTGATAAAATCAGATGATCAGCGTAATACAATAGGTATCAATCGCGACAGTGGACACCAAAAATCGGTAACAAACATAGCTCTTCAGTCGATATTGTCGCTAGCGTCTACGCGGGCCGATGTTTAAAATATTAGTTTATTAAAAATTCGTCCGCAAATCAGTTGGTCGGTTGGTCGGAAAGTTGCGGCCTTACTGAACACACCGCACTGTCATTGTACGAGAACTAACAGGTTGCCAGATTTGCCACTATTTTTACCGTGAACGTAAATAGTGATGTGACACCACACCTGTTGGTCGATCGGAGTAGTTTTTCTTTTTTATATTGGATATAAAGTTGGTGACTGGTATTATTAACAGTTTGATTTTCAACCGAGGATTTTATTGGAGTATTTTTCCGTCTTAATGCTACAGATAGTATACCTAAATGATGGCTGACGAGTCTAAGATTCAGAGATCGAAGTTTGGTTACCTTTAAAAGGTATCAACCGCGGACGGAACACCACTCTGCGGTCATAAACGGGGATCGCTGTTGAAGGGAGTAAAACTGCCAACCTTAAGTGAAACTGTCGTACGCAAAGATGGATGTCGGAAAACCACTGCCGGAATCAAGACAGGCCGCGTATACGATGTCGTATTGATCTCTATGAATTTGGCTGCGATTGGCTAAACCTAGCTCAGGAGCGGACTGCTAGAAAGTGTTAGGAAGGCCTTTAGGACAATTAATTTAGGGTGATCGAAATACCACCGTGTATCCCCGGCATAGAATGGGGTTACCCCATCTCTTCCCGTGGGTGTCGTAAAAGGCGACTAAGAAATCTCGGGGAGACGGGAGCAAAACATAAGTTCTCACCGTGCGGCGGCGGATAAACTGCTTGGTCTCAGAAGGGTTTGTGTCAGGCAAGCGGCCAGCCGTAAAAATATTGCCAAATCTTTTGCAGAAGGTATTGTCAATGAAGACCTACTGAGCTAATCCGCCTAAGCCAAAGTTTAGCTAACTCTAAGCCCGAGAGGGATGCAACCGAGAACATCGCTCAGACGAGAAGGTGACCTAAATAAATATCGATATCGACACAAATAGAAGAATAGAAACATCGACAGTGTCCCAGCACTGGTGGCCGCGACTGGCGGCACTATCGTGATTGCGAATGATCCGCATCGCATACCTACATAGGCCAATTAAACGCTTTTTACACCCTCGCATTTGTGCCGAATTATGTTGGCCAGTTAACGTGATCGTGAATGTACACTGTTCGGGCTTTTGTGGGAAACAAACTGTTGATTTTTGTATGCACAATAGTTTTTGCAACTAAGTGTAATCGGATTTTGAACGGGTGTGAATTGAAATTGAAATGACCAGATCAAATCTGGTCATTTCAATTTTGTAATTAGAATGTTTAACTGGCAAATTAATGTGAATATCTTTTATTATTCTGACTGTCCTGCTCATTAAACATAATTATTTGAAATATGAAATCAAGCTTGATGACGTATAATTTAATTTAAATACCTATGTCAATATATTTCATAAAAATAGACTTTAACCTATCAGTTGAATTAATGGGTAATATATGTCAATTTATTATTAATTTGATGGGTATTAGACAAAGACTAGCAGTTTTTCTTTAATCACAGCTTAAAATTCTTAATACATGACAATTTCTGACGAGATATTTTTAAGAAAATTGTTCTCCGCTTTCCGTAAATAGAATGTTGTCACACTTTGACAGCATTTGACATAATCTTAACCAGCTTGCATAATGATTAAGAAACTGTCTGTGTGACAATATAACAGCAATTTTATAATAAGTTCCAGTGTTCGTTTTCCCGTAACTGATTATTAAATTGATTAAACTATATATAATTTAAAAGTCTAATGCCAGCAGCCCTTAATTTAAATCCTTAAACATGTTTATGAATCGCTATGCAAGCCGGGCTCACATTTGATGTGACGCTACTCACGTTTGAACGTGATTTACTCGTCCACGTACTAAGGTTGACGAGTAAATATCTATAGATAGTTAAAGTAGAGATCCCTTTGACGTGTGCATAAAGCTTATTTATTACAGACGTCAAATGAGACCAATTTGATCCCTTTGCTTTGGATGCAACCTTTATATTCAGTTAGTGTCAGGTACAAAGGCTTTGATTCATTTTAGGATGATGAAAAACAGAGAAAAACTACCTGTGATTCAGACCTTTGTGTACAAATTAGTTATAGGAAAAGGACCCTTATAGGTATTTTTCCTTCAAAAAACACAGGATTATTTTGCCGTCATCCGTGTTCGTAACTGAAATCACATTACCGAGAGAATAGGTTTTTCAACAGATTCGAAAAAAAAATATCTCGTGCTGTCTAGCATGACAGCTGATGGAAAATGAACGATGAGTTCGACGATGTAGCATCCTTTAAAAATAAATTTAATTACACTAAACTACACTAGACTCCACTCCATGGTTGGGATTTTTTACGTATCTGTCGTTTGTATTGTTTTGTAGACACGGAGTAAAGGTAAACTTAAAAAAGATTACCTATATACAACCTAAAACCAAAGCAAAATTTAAAAGTTGGCGCCTTGAGCCAAGAAAGCGGTAACCGACAAGTTTATCCCATCAAAAACATGCTTGTAAAAAAGCAAGTCTCGCAACTCAGTTCTTCTACTGTAAAAAGTTGTGAGATCCATGTATATGTTATTCCAAGTCGGGGACATTCTGTCTTAAGTTCATCATCATCATCATCCGAGCGTGGTTCCCGGTTGCATCTCTCTCGAGAGCCCGGGGTCTTGTCTTAAGTTATTATTACGTAATTAGCTAATCTAACAACATCTTATAGAGACCATAATAACAATATTTAAAAAAAATAATGTTTTAAGTAAATAGATTAACTTGGCAATCGCACTAAACAGTCTAATGTTTGAACTGAGTTGCGAGACTTGCTTTTTTTACAAGCATGTTTTTGATGGGATCTCATTTCTTTTTGTTTTACTTCTTGAATCCCACATCTCTAAGTATACCTATCGGCACCTATTTTTCAGTTTCATTAATACTTGAACAGGTATCTTTAAGTATTAATAATATAGAACAATACTGCAAATATAACTTTGTAATCCTATACATTTATATGGGATTACAAAGTTATTAAGGAAGTTTGTGTTTTTTGGGAAAACGGGACCGATTATTTTTTGTTTTATAATTTTCCCTTAATGTATACACTAAACACTAATTGTATTCTGAATTAGAAGCTTCTATGTCTGCTAGAAGTGCCTTTTTATTTTTAATGATCGGTCAGTCAGTGAGTGACAAAATTAACAAAATTAAGAAACTTTGACTAGTTATAATTTTTAAACTACTGGTTCAAATTGAATGAAAATTGAAATATACCGTCTTTATACAATGCCTGCTTGGTTACAGAACATTCAGGTTTCTAGTTTTATTCACAACGAAGTTAAAGGAGGTCGAAAATGGCCTGAAATGCTTCGAGAAAAGAATGGTACGGCCGTGCCGCTTTGTTGCTCGACTTGGCGGGGGCACTGCCGTGCCCCCAGATAATGAAATGTCAATCCTTTAAACTAGAAAACTAAATGATTTTACGATACGAGCGCCAGTATATATATGATGTATTTATGTATTCATCATCTTATATTCTTCGTATAGTGGTGTGGCTCACCTGAAGTTAGAGTTTTCAGTTCGCCCTAAGGCATCTAACTTGACCTAACCACTGCTATCAGAGATAAAAACTGGAACCAACTGCTTAACGTGCCTTCCGAAGCACGAAGGAGCTCGAGAAAACGATTATTGGCTACACAAATTATCGGTTACCCATCGAAGTAATGACCGCGCCAAGCTTTGCTTAACATGTACCACTGATCAGCAGGTACATCTAGGCCAATTTATGTACGAGTATTAAAGAATAGGGTAAGTTGGGGTAAGTGATATACGGGGGCTAGTGAAACACCCATGAATAAACAAAAAACTATTACAGAGGTAATGGTAATAGTTCAATAATGAATGACGAATTTCTTTTAATGCTCGAGCAAATACTACGGTTTATCGAAATTCCCTCGGGATCGGGACTTACGCGGGGGAAAACACGGGACGCTGCTAATTTAAACTAAAAAAACTATCAACATAAAAACTATGTTGCACTAACCCATTCAACCCGCATATCAAGGTATAAAATATCTTCTTTGTTGCGCTTATGGGAATAATAAAGAGCTAAACACCATTATTAAAGGAGAAAACATCGCACCAATTACTGCTGCAATTAAGAGACGCCTTGACATTAACATACCAGTAAAGACTATATTACTACTTACCCCACCGCATCTTACAATCTTATCGTTTTTGCTCATCAGAAACAATTATAAATAAGCTGTCGAAATAAAAGCAGAAACGATTGATCCATCAACCAGTTAAATACGAAAAATTATGAATAAAAATGTCGACGTAAAACGCGACGTGTCAATCCGCATTACCTGCGTCGGCGAGCCTCAGTCAGTAACCAGCGGACAACGTAGATTCAATTAAAATATCAACAACTACAGCGACAACCACTTCCGATATACATACTCGCGATAGACAAAATTGAGACTGATTTCAGGATCGGTACCGCAGACTGACGAGTTGACATGACGGACAGGCTGACCTGACCACCATGCTACCTCAAACCGCACCGATATATTTTATTCGAAAGTATTTACCCAATTAACGTATCCATACGTTAATTCCTTAACGTCGATATGGTTTAAACATGAATTCCGCACCTTTAGTATTTTACAGCAACACATAAGGTTTCAAAATTGTTATTCAGTCATGATTACATTATCGTTTAAAAATTAAGGTTACATACGAGTAACCTTAAAAATTAAAACTAATTAGGTAAAACACAATGTCCAATTACATATAAGAGTACAAATTACGAGTAATAATGGGTTATAATATAATAATGGGTCAGTTAGAGTCTAAAATTATTAATTAGCCTAATCGGAAGGGCACGAAGTTTTTAGGAAGATGTATTAAGTACATTATAATCCAAAATATGCCGTTTTTACCATTCGTCACAAAAAACTTATTCGTCTAGACGTCCAGAACAACCCCCTTTCGGGTTATATTTTTATTCGTGTTTCGTTTATTCGTTTTTTTATTGTGCTTTGCATTGGGTTCACGCCTGTCATGCATGATAGTTATAACTTGAATAAATAAATAAATTCCCGATACACACTGTAGGTAGATACTATTTGTGTATCCGTGGCCTTGATTTTGAAAAATTAAATTAATTGGTTTGTAATCGTTATAATTAAAAGTAAATTATATAAATCTTAAAAACTAGGTGAAACTTCTTATCGCTTAAAAACCTTAAAGTAGAGCGGTGTAAATACTTTAAGACCATTTTCTTCATTTTTATTTATTGACTAGCAGCTCGCCGCGGTTTCACCCGCATAAGTCCCGATCCCGTGAGAATATCGGGATCAAAAGTAGCCTATAGCCTTCCTCAATAAATGGACTATCCAACCCCGAAATAATTTTTCAAATCGGACCAGTGGTTCCTGAGATTAGCGCGTTCAAACAAACAAAAAAACAAACAAACAAACTCTTTCGCTTTATAATAGTAATAGATGGGTAGTCTTAAAAATATCAGGTACCTACTGTTTATTATGCAGTGTTTAACTTTCCTATTGATCGACAGAACATCCTTAGTCTAAGATGGGGATCTGGAAATGGCTTTCATGATAAATTTAGGAGCCATCGCGCACCTGCCAAAAGTTGCTTCTAGCTTGTCGTCTATATAGAGATAGATTGGTAGCGAGAATACAATAATAGGTGTACCTATAGTAAATTTAGAAGCTCCTCGATGCTCACATTTACTATTTAATAATAAATAGGTACTCTCGAAGCTAAAGTACCTACATATTATCTAATGGTAAGTTTTTGCTGGCCTCTTTGAATAACTTGAAGCTGTGGGATTTTTTCACGATGTTTTCCTTCACCGTAAGAGCGAGCGACGCATTTTTTTTTTGTAAGAAAAAGACATTTGAGTGCGGTCGGCCAGTATTCGAAACCACGACCTACGGAATGAAAATCACGGTATCTACCACTAGTCACTAGACCAACACCTCTCCTGATACCTATAGGTAATCGTTCAACTTAAGGTTTTAATTTTTACTAGAATCAACAAATTGACATTGGGCGTGTCTCAGTAGTTCGGTACGCATGTATTTTGACCGGACTACTGATACTATTTCTCGTCAGTTCTACGAATGCGCGGAGAACAGAGCCTGATAGTTCAGTATTAAAAGAATCTCTTCTACTTTAACTTGTGTTTTTAACTTTTAAACGACGCGACGCTAACCTGACGTTTTTTGTATAACACGATTTATTTTTATAATACACTAGCTGTGTCCCGCGGTTTCACCCGCATAAGTCCCGATACCTACCGTTATGATTTCAAAAAACTACAGCGCTCTACTATCAACGGTTTAGGCTGTGCGTTGATAGATCAATCAGTCAGTCAGTTTCAGTACAAAGTTTAAGGCTACGTTTTAATTAAAGTGTAGCCTTTATACTGTTTAGAAATGTCGGGTTATTGAAAAATAGATAGTTTTACTAAAACAATAATAGTTATTCTGTTGAAAGAGTTAGAATGAGCGTCCATAGCGCGAACGTTCGTTCACTCCTATATTTGTTTATTTCCGAACGCGACTTTAAGTAAACGCGCCGCAAATCCAACATGAATTGTTTTCCCAACAAACTCCAAAACCCGAAAAATAATATCGTAACAAAATGTCGCCGTGACAAATCGTTGTTAATAACATACACATACGGCAAACACGGACAGAAATCACCGAAATATCTGTTAAAATAAACGGAGCTCGTTGGTCCGTTGTACGGATAAAAAACAACGCGAATATATTTATAATAAAATTCAATAATTCAACGCTTCAAAGGCTGTCAACCGAGGGCCGCAGATGAAACGTTTGTTGCTCAGATAACAAAGTTTTATTAAACCTGAGTATTAATAAATGTGCCGAGATATTTTAATCATAAAATTTTGTTTCCGTTCAACTTTTTTATTCCTATACGGCCTGGCACTGATAAATTATTATATTCCATTTTTTTGGAGGGTTTTATGAATAGATTTAGACGTTCGATAGGTACCAACACATCGATACAAAATAAAGAACACTTAACTTTAAAGCCGTGATTACTTAAGCAAGTCTTGGTTGCAATTTGTGCGAACGTGTGACGTTAAACATCTTACAAATTACTACTTACTATTAAAAAAAAAACAAAAATCAGTCAAATAATCCGTCTCCCAACGTACCCGATACAAAGCTGCCAAGCAAGCTAGCTGCGTTGCCTATTTAAGTATACTAGGCACAATTGTTACGGGACTATAAAAATAATAACATTAAAAAACATCGCATGTTCACGTATTTACTAACAACCGTTTCAAGGAACAAAAACAGAAACAATCCGCTACATTTTATTGCTAAGCAAAATTTATGACCTATAATAAAACGTAATAATATGTATGAATCATAAAACTGAATAATTAATAAAACATTATGAAATCCCGGCGTGGAATAGTAACAGTAATAATATGTCCAAGACATACATAATATTATATGTCCCTGCGTTTCGTCTGCATGAGTCCCGCTCCCGATTCCGTGGGAAGTTCGAAACACCCTTACTTATTAGAAGTCGGTTAAAGTAAAGTCAACGGTTATAGTATATTTAAGTATCTAAAGCTGTCCTGGTCTACTATTTATTTATGTAGGTTTTACAAATTAAACTCTACTAATACTCTTTCCAAAAGTTGTCATCAGATGTTCAATAACTTTTTTATAGGACCAACTAGAACATTTCTAATAAATAAATAATCATCGGACTTCAGACGGCGGAGATATCTGTACACATATGAAAACATACATCCGAATTAAAAACGTCCTCACTTTTTGGAAGTTCTGTTAAAAATATAGCACCGTAGTATGTAACTTACCTATTTTAATTTGCCGTTATTAAGTATTGTTTACTCAAAACTTTCGTTTTATTACCTTGTGTATTGTGTAGGAATAAAGGATATTGAAACCTAAATGTAAACAAGTCGAGATTAGAACCTCGTAGCACTGTGGTAATATGAAGAGAGCTCTGCGACCGTATGCATAGGGAGAGGGGACGCTCTTGCCCCAGGCGGCCTGACTGGACGGAGGGCTAAACCCTAGCTAATACCTCCCGGTTAACTACATTAGCTTTTTATTTTATATCCAGCGGCTATGGTTCGCACCGATCATGGCGCATTCTGTAACTTAATTACAGATAGGAGGCTTTAAAAACATCCTATTTTTTGCTATTGGCAATTTTGAGGCAGATTTTTTCACTTTTTTTAGACACAGGCGCCGACGCGTAAAGGCGAGGTACCCTTACTTTGTTACACTGGGTAACACACGTCAACGTAGGTACCTACGTCTAATATAATTGCACTGTAGAGTGAAAAATATCCTTTTCTGTTTCGATAATGATTTTTTCTTTAAATAGCTAATCCTCAAACAAGTTACCCCTGATCGCTTGAAAGGAAAGTCCATTAAATTAGTAACAGAGATATTTATTATCCGATATTGCGGTACTTGGTAAAGGACTAAAGGAAACAAAGCTCGTTTGTAGCCAAGTTATTAATAACGTTAAACTTAGAGATTTTTATTACAACCTTTTGTTGGACAGCAGACTTGTTGGCAGTTATTTTAATTAAAAAACCTATCAGTAGGAAAAAACTGATTTAACTTATCAGAAGAATTAGCATAAAATTAGTTATAGGTCTATCTACATACCTATACACTTACAAGCTGATGAGAGAGTTCAAAAATGCTCATCTTCGCCAAACATTAAAAAATGTAGGTTAAAACGATTCTAATCCAATACAGGTTATTGTTGTTGAAACAAAACTGATTACAAAGTATTTTAATAATACATCACATTATGTCACCTCACGTCAAAAAACTCGAACCAACATAGGGTTGTGACATTTAAATTCCGCAACGTGTCACTTTTTTTTCCGAACACACCATGTTTCGGCACTTCATTCACCGACTGACACTTGTCTAGTGTCACGGTCAAATCGGCCGTGTCGTTGTTTGCTATTGACTAGGGGGTCGAGAATAGCTTTATGATGGTCGCGCTTTAAAGCGGCCGTGAAATCATCACGCGTGAACTATAGACTACAAAACATTTTGCAAATTCAACATTATGAACATTAAAAAAAACTTGCATTTCAAAAATTTTATTTTACTTTAAATTCATTCTAGGTAAGTATAGATTATAGGTACCTAAGTTAACCGTTTTGCAAATACGATATTCTGGGATTTAACATTTTTAATAATTACTTTCTAGGTCTGAAATGAATTTACTGAGGAAAGCTTTTAAAAAACTTTGAAAATAGCTTGTGACCTAGATGGTTTCAGTAGGAATGGGTATTAAAATCGAGAAAACTACATTTTAGATACAAATCTCATAGTTCTTTTTCCAACGAGAAATCTAATGAAACTTTCTATATCTAAGAAAAGATTTTTCGAAATTCCACGGGATCGGGAGTGACGCGGGCGAAACAGTGGGACACGCTAGTTAGTTTAAACGTGTACTATTATTACAATAAAACTGTGATGAGAATGGTGTGCGTATTGTACTCGGGTAAGTTTAATATCTAAAACAAATCGATCCCCCAGTCGCCATTAGGGCGTCAGTCACGGGGGAGTCATCGGGATCGACCAAAATTTTTATTATGCATATTTTTAATTTTATTTTTTGTTTCGCTTAGGGAGGGAACAGCCGACATCGGCAGGGCAGCAAACGAGCACCATGTGCCGACTTTAGATCGATACCGGGCCACTTGCTTTATTTTGAAACAGGGTGCTTTTTTCGGCGAGAGAGTGCACCTTGTGAGCGAACTCGATTCTATCGTCTAATGGACAGTCTGCACCCACTTTCAGTTGCATAACGCTGTGTTTTTTGCTTGACTAATGCATTGTCAGTGCACTTTTCGTGGCCCCTACATTTAGCGAGGTCAGGGGCCGTGATGTGCCACGACGCCGGACTTTGTTTCCGAAATGTACTCGGTAATTGTGACACGTGCCCTTTTCGGCTCACTTTCGAGAATCCAAGCACCGACATGCGAAATTATTTATTATAACTAATAAGTTACCAAGTAGGCTTATAATATGTATGTCATTGTTACTTTTATACGGAACTAACGGCGCCTCATGGTTCCACCTGCGTAAGTACCAAACAAAATATAAAACCTAATGATAAATTGACCCTTCTTAGTGCTCACTTACGACCCCTTAGAAATCCATGTGCCATATTTCCTTGGCTTAGCGATTTCACAATTTCATACAAACTTTTATCCCTATTTTAATCCTCTTAGAGGTAGAATTTCAACCTCTAAGAGGTGAGCACCTGCGTTGTATAAGAAACCTCTACTCAATGCGTAAACTAATTACTCATTTCGCGGAATAATCGTATCGATGTATGTTTGAAAGAGTCGAAAGATTCATTACACTAAAAAACTGCAGTTTCATAACCGTTATAAGTTACTATAAGTTACTATTTATTACACTACACATACTTAATATCAATAATGTTAATAAAGTAAATGGAGCCTAACATGTTCCTTATATGTTTTACGCCACGAGTAACCAATGGTAAAAACTTTTATGAAAATATACTAAAATAGAAGGAATCTAAATAATAGATTTAATTTACTTGCAAGTAACACGATAGAGTTGTGATCTGAAGAAAGACTGCAAGCATGGAACTAAGGGTATGCGCGCACAAGCAACTTAGTTGCCTGACAACAAATTTGTTGCTGCATCAAGGCCACGGGTTAGTATGAAAGTACGCACACGTAGCGACGAGACTTTTTTGTCCGCCAGGCCGCCGGCGACCGCGACGTAGTGAAATGCAAGCGCGCGCACGGCGACAAAAAAGTTGCCAGGCAACCAAGTTGCTCGTGGGCGCATACCCTAACATGATGTTTCAGCAACAATAATAACGTATCTGTTGCCCTTGACTTCGTTTGCAAGTTGTTATTTGAATAACGAGTTACAGAGTAAGAGATCATGTAGGTACTACGCAAGGAGTACCTAACTACGACCACATAATAAAATTGTTTTTTTATACACGAGCTGAACTCAAAATCCCTGTCGGGTTCATTGAAAATGGTTGATTAATATATTGATTATTTGATAAGTTATACCTTTATGAAACCATGTAAGTTTCTTATTTATTATATAGGTTCATTTAATGTAGGTAGGTATTATATAAGATAATGAATAAGTAAACTACTCAAACCGCGAGATACTCAAATAAGTGTTCTTAAAAACGCTTAAATACACGGATATATTAAGGTGACGTTAGTGGCGGAAACGTCCGCGAAAAAGGACTTCTCGAGTAAAGAATAATGACGAATGTGTGGGCCCAGTTCCTGCGTATATATTGAGTAGTATGTTAGTGTAATGGCGACATCCTTAGCGTGTTCCTGTCAGGGTAAATTGGCGGCAAATTGAAGCAGTTCAAGGGCGATATAGCTCCGGTACAGGACAACATTTGACAGGATGCAGTTTTGTGACATAGATTCGCTTCTTGCGGTTAGTTATTGCTTGTTAGGAACTAGCTCTTACCCGCGGGTTCGCCTACGCAAGTCCGGGACACGAATGTGAGTAAAAGTAGTTGGTTTTAACTCAAGTTTTATCCTTCAACTATCAGTGTCCTGCGGTTCGACCTTCGTAAGTCTCGATCCCGTGGGAATTTCGAATAACCTTTTCTTATCGGATGCCTACTCGTTACATTAAGAAATTTCAGCTCTCTAGTATCAGCGGTTTAGGCTGTTTTAATACTATTAATATTTTTTAATTTTGATATATTATAATAGCTGATTAAAAAAGGCGCCAGTTGTAGTACTTACTAATTAAACTCCTGTTGTTAGTCATGCAAATTGTCTTTGGTCGATTCGTTCGCGAAGTAAATTACTTGCAAAGCAGAAAGTTACAGGTAGGATTTAAATCCATCGTGAAAATTATACGTTAATTCAGTTCTATGAAACTCGCTAATTAAAGGGAAAACACGTGCAAACACATTATGTAGAAAATTACAAAAGGAATAATAGGCTATGAAATTGCCGTTCTTCTGGGTCATTTCAAATAAAAAGTTTGTAATGTCTAAATTCAAATTAATTGTGTTTTAAAAACATGACATTCTTTTTACAAACTCAGTCTTTTGTTTATTGATTAGCGTTGTATTTTCATTACATTTTTCGTAATAATGGATACTTCCTGAAAAGTTGATGGTCATAAATTGAGCCATTCAGAGTGAAGGAGAACCAATGTTACCAGAGCAATTTTTTTTTTTTGCAATAATCCTAACATATTTCAGTAAGATTGAGAAATATCTTAGCCAATATCTAATTATTCGGTTTTTTTCAAAAAACCTCGGATTTGCACAAAAAACCTGTTTAGTAAATTATCTTACCACGTATAGAAAGCTATGTGTTGCATTTTTTAGCAGTTTCAGACCTCCGGAATAACGCAGGATTTTAATCTCAGTGCGTACACGTACTTAGTTTCTAAAATAGGATATACCTACCATGATTACATTCTGCTCGCTCGCTCCTTGTAACTAGAGGTTAAAATAAACGGGAAGTGGGTCAAATTTAACTTGAAAGATTCCATCCGAAGAAACATACATTGCAAGTTAAATAAAAGCTTTTTAAAAAATGTGGGTTACTATCATGTGTGTATTTCCAATTTGCATTTGTAATCAAACAAAATGTAGGTAAAGTCCATGCCTATAATAGTTGAATCGATATCGATGGTGCGCTTCAAGCATAATGATAGATAGAGGAAAGTAGCTTTGTACACCATGTAATAAATAATGCACATGCAGTTGGAAATTCTTACAAGTACAAACAAATGTGATAAGTACAGACTAGGGTAGATAATGTTTGTAAAGGAATTAAATTATAGTAGAATGAAACCCATTGGAAAAGGAAGAGTTTTTCTGTAACAAAAATTACAGAAAAACTAAATTACGGGCGATTTGGGGTCGGGAACCCCCACCCGGTGGGTTGTTAAGGGTAAAAATCGGTTTTTCTTGATTTCCAGCAAAACTACAACTCCTATGGAAAAAAGTTGAATGGCAAAGTTGTAGGTAATAAAAAGATCTACAACTTTTGCATACACAATTTTTACATAAAACCTCAAAATGTATGTGAAAAATTCAAAAAACCTCGTTTTCGGTTTTTGTTGTTTATCTTACACAAAAAAGGTTATTTTTTCACCAAATTTGGAAAAAAACTTGCCTATTTATGCCCTGAACACAATGTAAATTTTTGGATTCAAATTATTAATTTTTTCACCTTAATTTGACTTGATATCGAAAAAAGTACCCTACTTTTCAAGCAAAAAATCTGGCGTCAAAATATCTGATTTTTTAAAAACGTCGGTAGGCTTTTTGTTTGTTGGATTTTCTACTTTCTGATGGTTTAATAAAAATATACATTACAATGGTAAATTTTCTCAGAAAATGCAAATAAATGAAAAAACTCGAATCCGAATTATCAGCTTCAAACTTGGCTGGGTAACGAACTGACAGAAACAGATTGGGTCTGGAAACAATATCAACGGGGCATTATGCCCAAAGAACATCTTAACTCCGTATGTGGACCTTGCATAGTCGACGGCAGACATCTTAATTTTTATTTGATCTCTTGTCGTACTATGAAACCTATATATTTGGATAGAAGAGACCTAAATATACAGAAAATATTCTTTCACATGTTGTTCTAAAGTGACACGTTTTGAGGTTATATGTAAAAATTGTGTAAACAAAAGTTGTAGATCTTTTTATTACCTACAACTTTGCTATTTTTTTTTTTCATAGGACTTGTAGTTTTGCTAGAAATCAAGAAAAACCGATTTTTATCTTTAACAACCCACCCCCACCCGGTGGGTTGTTCCCGACCTCAGATCGCCCGTAATTTATTTTTTCTATAATTTTTGTTATATTCTCTTCCTTTTCCAATGGGTTTCATTCTACTATAATTTAGTTCCACTTTTGACCATTTTTAAAGGCTTCGGCCCTAGCCTAGTAGCTTTATTTTGCAGTAAAATTAACACTAGAGAGGTATAACATCCATCTTAGAAGTCCTTCGTTGTCATTGGTTTTTAAATTCTTTATTGTGTTTTTTGACGGAGATTGGCTAAACCTGGCCCAGGACCGGACTGCTTGGAAGGATGTTAGGGAGACCTTTGCCCAGCAGTGGGACAATATAAGTTAATAAAAAAAAAAAAAAAAAAAAAAAAAAAAAAAAAAAAACGTGTTTTAAAAGTAAATTAGAAATTAAACTCGTTTTTCGGTTAAAATCGCATTGCTCTTACTTTATATTTGGCATTTTTCAATGCCTGATGTTTCGAGGTTTTTCTAGATCTCCTGTTCACGAGTAGACTGAAAGTACTTTGTCATTGTGTGAGTTTAATTTTATAAATCAGCATCGTGAAAACCGAAGATAAATCTGAATCCTATAGTAATTTAATTATAGTAATAATTATAAGGGTAGGAACATACAAACATACATCGCCGTCAAAATCATAACCCTCCTTTTTCCGTAGTCGGATAAAAAAGCTAAATCCAAGAAATTTTCTAATTCTTTGTTAAAAATATATATATTTTTGGGCCAATTTGTTATCAATTTCAAGTCGTTACTTGGGCGTGTTGCGAAGCCAAAGGCGCATGAGTGACAAGCGAGTGATCAAGGGTTCCTTGTTAATATTTATGTGCAGACGGAACTCCAAACTTAATTAATTTTCACATAAAAAGATTAATTTTAATTAAATCGCCATATTTAACGAGACGATAAGTGAAATAGCTTTCCATTAATCTCTATTTGTTCCCTAATTGAAAGTGATTGTAAACAAACTAAAGTTAATTACTTATTACGGATGATGATCGCGCTTTTATGGCTATATTATAATAGTTGTCTTGTTATTATAAGGTATGATAAATACCTTTTTGCTGTTGTAAGACTATCTAGCTAATTATTAGGAATGAAGCTGTGTGTGTATAAGTAGTAGATTGTTAAGAACGAGGCGACTCTTACCATTTCCATACAAACTTAATACCAAAATAAATTATGAAAAATTTCGTTTTCTACCTTAATATCGATATTATTCGGACTCGGACGAAAAAATGTTTCTCCGTTTTATTTCATTTCGATTGAATATTTTGGAAAACCTTGTGATGGGGACCCTTTAAAAGTAAAATCTTAGTGCGAAAAATATCGATATTAAGGTAGAAAACTAAATTTTTCATAATTTATTTTGGTATTAAGTATGTATGGAAATGGTAAGAGTCGCCTCGTCCTTAAGCCAAGGGTTGGAAGTGACACATTTACCTTAGCTATTTCTGGCGCTTGAACAAAGTTAAAGTGCCAATAGTCTGGAGGTGAAATGGGTCACTTCACTCAAACTAATCATTTCTACCCTAGAGATGGAAATGCATTTTCCACCATATTTTTGTATTTATGTAAATTAATGTCATTACCTCAATAAAGTAAGGTAATTTTGAAAGTTTATCACACTTTATTCGTTGTCACATTTAAAACGTTATCAAAATCGGTTGAATGCGTTTGAGTTGCATTAAGATGACTATAAAATGTGGAAACGCAACGATTGCGCGGTGTAAAGTAACGTGTGGCGCCATCTAGTCTTCGTAAGAGAAAATTTACGATTCACTGGCCGCACATAGGATGTGGATTTAGGAACTTTTAGAATATTATTTGCATGATGATTCAAAATCAACAATTATTTTTTTTTGCAATAAAAAAGTACGTATAACCTGAACTATACCGAACAAAAGTCAAGATTTTGTTTGACACTCAATACGATAGGGCCAGTCACGCCACTCGCCTCAACCACCTGTCTAGTCTAGACATCTTCGTCGGACTACGACTTAAATTTTAATTTTGTTACCTAGTTTAAAATGCACTGATCAAAAAAGAATACAATAAATAATACATATTATGGTAAATAGTTATGTATGTATATTTGTTGTGCTCTCGCGTATCGATGCATCTAATCTATTTTTTTTAACAAATCTTCATTCAACCTTTTGCATCGCAGACGATGATTGTTGTATGTATGTAGATAGGGTGAGGTATCATAGAATTACCTCCTTCTCAATAAAGAAAATTAAAACGCTCAAAGAAAATAAATTACGAGCTAATAAAATATAATAGCATTAAAAGGAAACAATTGTCTATTTCTCTAATAGAAAAATAGTGCAAACTTAGTTATTAAGTTTTCATTATAAATGTACTACGTAATTTCTTACTTCTGATTCAAAAGACAAGAGCACGACAATTGCCTTTTATTATAGCATAATTTCAAACTGATTGCTGGGCTGATTATACTGATATACGAAACGATTAGCTTTTGAAGGATTATTGGGACGTGATTCGTCATATTGAAAAGTTCACATCATTTACGTAAATTTTCGCATGGAAAACTTTTCAAATGTAGTGTGTCAATAATGTTTGACTATTTCGATAAAATTTTCTTCAAAATATTCCGTTGTCATACATTTTTGAGTCACTAAAGTTACGATTGTAATCCAGTCGCAAGCTACAATTTGCAACATTTTCAATTTGTTGTTTACAATAATTGTAATTAGGTATGTTGAAATTTTGGAAAGAACTGACATTAAGTGAGGCTTGTAAGATGAGTAAGCCAGTCAAGAGCATTATCTACTTGCACGGCTATTTTACTAGCATACCAGCTCTTTATTATGGTGTCCATCGAGTTTCCATTCGTTTTATTTCATTGCATAACAGTTTTCGTCCAGTATCACGGAGCTATGGAGCCCCGGATCTTTAAAACGCGAATGTGTGTATCGAAGTCAACACGAGGCCCCTTTCAAACACAATTTTTCCCGCAAATTATGAAGTGGACACCAGGCCGGCGATTATTCCTGTCTGCACTATAAATTGCAGCCAAGAACAACTACCGGATTGGATAGAACTATTGAGATATCTACGAATGAAAACTACTTGGGGTACGGTGATGTGATGGTAGTGGGGTACTGGGGAATTATACGCCTTCCGAAACAATATCTAACAAACACGTTAAAAGTACACATTATACGTATGCACCTACTTTTAAATATAATAGATAGGTATATAATATATCTTTGCAATACAACAAAAAATAAAATGTATTTACTTGCATAATAACCGGTTTTAAATACTTACGTTTAGTATTATAGTGAACATAAAATCATGTGCATTTATAATTCGTATAGGAGTAAGTTTAAACAGGGGTTGAATAAATCGATAATGAGTATGACAAAAAAGTATTTGACCTAAATACGTCCCCTTGTTTGTTTGATCGAACGGTGAATCTCAGCTGTTTTAGCGCGAGATATGAGCTCGCCGCCTGCGCAGTGCGCGAGTTTAGCGCGCACTGCGCAGACGACCCAATATTAAATAATATTTTTTATACATGCACCCTTTGCATTGTTAGAGTCCGGTAGGTATTTATTTACAAAATGTCATATAAAAATTGATTTTTCTTCTATTTTCGGACTTTTGAGTTTTATTTTAGGTTTTAAATGTTTGAGGTATAAGAACATCACAAAATACGAATTTTAAAGGTTTTTGAGTGAATACCGTCGAAACTGTTTTAGATTTCCCTACATTCTTTGATGTTAAAGCATTTGAATTGGAATGAACGAGCGAAAGTAAACTCAATTTTAGTTCCAAAATGTACTATTTGTGTCTCTTTTATAGTTTCGAGAACTGCGGGCTTATTTTATTTTTCAGTAGGTACCTACACCTTTTTTTTACGGTGGATAAATGCGAAAGGTTTATTTACACTTCATTATGTAAATTAAGTTAAGTCGCTAGTTGAGTCGGTCGGTAAGTTAAGGGGAAAGAACACCTACTTTTTTCTCCATACAAACTTTACCACCGTAGAATCGTAGGTTTGTAGAACGAGTAGGTATCCTTTCCTCTTTAGTAGAGTATCAAAGGTACACAAATACCAACGACCCTTAACGTTTTGTTCCGGTGTAGCATACCTACTTTCATTTCGCCCAGTACAATTTTTAAAACAGACTGTATGCTATTATTTAGGAGAGGAGTAAAAAATATTCGGTATTCGAATGTGGGTACACAAACCCTGCGCCACATTCTTCAACGAAAAAACGATAACTGCGGGTTACATTACGACAAACTAGACTACTGTACAAAGGACACAATATACCTACTGTGACTTTTACACGACGTCCTATGTGAACGACAAAGTCCTCCTAAGTTTGTTGGATGTATACGCGAATATACGCGACGACCTCAGTGGCGCGTCGGGGGAATGCCCGACTGCAATGCAGGAGGTTGCGGGTTCGATTCCCGCCGGGTGCAAGTATTTATACTTAAAAATAAATATTTGTATCTGGTCTGGGTGTTTTCTATGTATCATATGTATGTATTTACAAAAAAAAAGTATAATATGTAGTATATCCGTTGTCTAGCACCCATAGTACAAGCCTAGAGCTTGGGGCTAAATTGCGCAGTGTATAACGTCGTGCAATATTTATATTTATTTATTTATTTATGTGACCTACGTCTGTCTGTCAATGAAAAGTACATATCGCCGGATGGTTTATGCTAGACCGGGCCGTGTCCGGGCCGTGGCGTGGACAGGCTACTTTTGTATGAAGACAGCTTTTGTTTAACATGTTGTCCGTACCCCGTCCGTTCTGCCTTCATACAAAAGTAGCGCATTCCCACCGCGGCCCGGACACGGCTCGGTCTAGCATAAATCATCCTTTAAGTCACCTAGAACAACAGGGATCATTCATTATTTTTAATGGTTTAGATTCTAAACCAATTAAGTAGGTAGGTATAAACGATTAACTCCCGTATCGAGTAGGTAGCTAATTGACCAATCAAGCGAAGCATCTCAGTAAAATTTGTTTTCGCCTGTCATGTATGTGTGTTTGTATGTTGGGTTTCCTCTCTAGGTCGTAGGTACTTCTCATCAGATCTTGATGAAATCTAAGGTCTGTAAACAAGTTGAAGTTCTATGAGTAGTAGGGTATTAGTTTTTTTTTATCGTAGGGGATTTTTTATTGGTGGCTCCCATAAAGGTGGCGAAACTTAGTAAGTAATTTTGTCCATGATATTCGATCTAAACATTCATGCTAGAACTACAAACATGAAAATATGTCTAAGAATGGAATAAATTATTATTATACAATTGGCAATAAAATTTCACACCATTTGTTGACATAATACACTCGCAGTTACAATTTCCCGGTTTCAACTATGTTACAATGGTCTCGGTCGCGACCAAGACCATTGTAACATGGGTACAACGTCGTTGAAATGTAACTATGATATCATAGTAATAGATAAAATTGTTAATTTGAACAACAAACAAGTGGACATCCCCTCTATACCTACTCAAATGACGACCAACCCCGCACGCCGTTTCAGCATGTTAAATTTATAAACAACTTCATTCCAATTATTATGAATAAATTAATTATTAAGTTTTAAATTACCAAACTAACTAATTAGTCAAAAATCGTTAAGCGGGCTCATAATTTAAACATTGAATTTCTATCGAGGAGGCAATTGATATAATTACCTTAATTATCAAACAGTATCCTATTTCAATGGAAATTATAGTTTCGAAATATATTTAATGGAATTACCTTCAAGGGGTATTGCCCTTGGTCTGGCTCTGGTGATTTGATCCGGAAAGAAAAAACCATTCATATTAGGTTCAGTTGACTTAATATATATTTTTTTTAATAATCTTACTAACAAACTTAGTTAGTTTTCTATTGAGTTGAGTTATCTATTACTCCTTTTTTTACCGGTTGAGGTACGAAACTCTAATCTTACCACCTTCATTTATACTACTGGACAGATTTCAAAAATTCTTTCACCAATAGAAAACTACATTATCGAGGAGTCATTTCCACGGGACTAGGACTTACGCGGGTAAATCCGCAGGACGCAGCGAGTCCTGTATAAATACAAGAACAGAAAAAATATGGTTTAGAATGTTTATTGCCTCTAGATGAAGCACTGAGGCAATGTGAGGCAATTCATACCGCGAGCTCGAGAGAGCAAGTTTCACACTTACGTCAGTCGACGCGTAAGTTCACCTTTAGTGCTTCAACCGCCGGACTAATTTAATGACAGAGCCTTTCACCCGCCCGGCTTTCATGTACGTACACCTTGTATTATTATATTGTGATTTACATAGAAATGACATAATTAAGGCACTACTCCGTATATCTTTATGGCACATTCTTTGAAAGGTTTTGTAGGTTTTATTCACTATATTTTAACAGTTTATTTTAGCGGGTTTTCTAGTGAGGGTGTTTTAAATTTGGGAAATTGTTGCACTTAACAAGTTCTTTATATTTAGTATTAAACTTGTTTGTACTAACATAATATTATGATATGAAAATTTCATATAAAATGTAAAAACATAAGAGAATACTTTTCAACTGCAACTAAGCGAGAGGCTTGGTTGGTTAAATATAAGCTGTGTACAGCAAAGAGTACATGAAACATTAGTGCATAACAAAGCCGGTTTGTAACCCATCCTCTATTAAAAAAAATCAAAGAAATCGCTTTCGAAAAGTTCGGAACAAACATTGTTTGACCAACAATACGATTATTGCGTTACGGTGGGCCGCAAAAGTAAAAAAAAAACACGATAGAATCATATTACTGGTATCAAAGCATTCTGATCGATTAGAGGGGCGGTGACAATACAAACCCTTCGAAAGGATTATTTTATACCTACCCCTCGGGAAGGGTTGTTGAAGTAACCGAATTTTGACGAAGTGACGCCAATCTCACATTAACTTATTAAACTAAAAACTTATGTTGATTTGTTTGAAATAATTTCACGGTTTCTATGGCGCTCGAGCGAACACCCGGCTGCAACGCAGAAGGTTGCGGGTTTGGTTTTGATTGTCTAATTTTGAAGTTTTTTAGTGGCAGTCAGAATTGCATTAAATGTACCTAACGTAAAAAGAAAATTGATTTAAAAAGTCGCTCGTCGCAGTCGCTCCCGTAAAAGTTCAAAATAAGCCCCATCAACACATGGAAAGAATTAGCAGACCCCAGGCTTTCGAGAAGAATGCAACTGGGAACATCGCTCGGATGGGGATGATTATTTTGATTAAACGATATAAGCCGAAATCGATGTTTTTTCAAATGTACCTACGTAATTCTGTCAATGTCAAGTACCAATTGTGGACCACAATTATTTATCTATATACCTAGTTTAAGAAATACTGTACTGTACTGGTATCAGTACCAACTGAGTTTCCAACTCAGCAGAAAGATCGGGATTTACGCGGATGAAACCGCGGGACGCAGCTAGTATTTCATATCCCTAATTTACGGTATTGTATTTCAGTAGCAACTATACAATGTATGTACAATTAAGGAAAGTTATCACGCTGGAGGCACGTAAATTATAGCACGGTGTATCCGACAAAGCGACTAGGTTTTGTGATGCACCATTTAGTCAAGTGGGCGGCGTATCTGAGGGCTTCCTTTTAGATGAACGGTGGCGTGTGACAAATCAACTATGGTGAATATAGTACGACCTGTACGACTTTTGAGGGTTCCGTAGGTGTTAGTCGTTCGAAGGCAGTTTTAATCTGACTAAAACCCCTAAGAAGTGCTATTAGGCTGGTGTGATGGTAAAAATTACTATGTTTCTTGGTTATTTAGATAAAATAAAGAAATACTTAGGTATTTCTTAAAATAGTTCGTAGATTTCCTAAATAATATTTTAGTAGTAAAATTTAACCATCTTCGAACACTTGGTGTTTTTCACTGGGGTCTAAGATGAAGCACGCTGATTTAGAAGTTACCTGTACACTCGTAAGATTACAGTTAGGCATTTAAAAAGGATCCCTAATAAAGGAAAACTAGACATCAAACCAAAGTTTCAGAGTAATGGCATATTTAAAGGTGCGAGGAGCTTGATGTGTGGAGTGTGACGAACTAGGCAGCACCGCTACAGACAAGCCACAGAAGTTCATAAAACTAAGGGTGGTTACATACTACGGACTTGAAATCCGCCGACAGTTGTTAGTAATGAAACAGCCAATGATTATTCACTTTTGTAGTAGTTATGTAATCTTGGTAGGTATGGAAATTATTATGCACTAGCTGCGCGCAGCGGTTTCTTTTCAATTTGTTTAACCATCATTGTTTTAAATTAAACACTTGGTAAAGTTTTTAGGTATTACTAATTGTAGTTAACATTTATAATATAGTACCTAAACATTTTAAATAAGAGCAATTTTAGTCTTTTTAGACAAAATCTATAATAAAATGATGTATAGGTAGATTCTTCGTCTGTTTTTGCGATGTTGTATTGAAATTAAAGACATTTTTCGGTTTGAATCGCGTGGTTTTTATTACTTTTAGCATTGTTACAACGCTCCACGTTTCGAGACCTTTCCAGGTCTCTTCTTCAGGCTTTATGTATAGGTACCAAATTGAATTACATAATTATTATCACACGATATTTAATATTTAGGTAAGACAGGTGCCTCATTAATGCGTTGCGTCGTCGTAGTGTCGCAAATTCATCTGTGAATATCAAGTATTCTGCGATGTTTAACCGCAGCCTCAACCTAACCCGCAAAAAGGTAGTAAAGAATCAAAAGTTGCCTATTTTACTCCTCGATAAAATAGCTTTCTATTGTTGAAAGAATTTTTGAAATCGGTAAATTCAGAGCCTATTCTTTACATTACAAACAAACTAAAAAAATATTTCCTCTTTCATAATATTAGTACCTACCTACAGATAATGATAATTGCATTTTAGGTACTTGTTTCACATCTAAAAGTCGTTGATCGTTTATCAATCGGCCGCGTAAATAGTATGTAGTCTAAGTTCGTCCTAAGGGGCAATACACACTGTATAAAATAAAGTCTTTTGCAAACTCGGTATATGAAAAGGGTAATTGCGACTGCGCATAGAAAACTGTGGAGCTGTAAAACTTAAAAGAAGCTGTTAACTGGGGAATGCAATGTAAGGCTGCGTTCACACGATGCGAGTTGTGTTACCGCCTTTTTTTAAGGAAACTGTGAAATCCATTAGTATTTCTTTGAGTAGGTAGGTATTATATTATTATTGTATAGCTTCGGCATGGCCATGGCTTAGTGGTTGCCGACCTACCACATAGTCAATATTGTTGTTTGTGACTAGCAAGTGTTTTAGTTTTTTTTTATGCGAAATCTTATAAATGGTTTAATTATATCGAGCTGTAATCGTATTTTTTTTTTTAAATTAATTTCAACGTTTTGGGAAATTCAAAATTTTGGAAAATTTAACTAATGTGAACTCAAAATTTTGGGACGTTCAACTTTTTGGCACTAAAGGACCGCGCGTCGCGTGTACTGCGTAATTTATTTTTGTATAAAATACTATAGGTATAGTAGTCTCGCGGTTCCAACCGCGAAGTCCCAGACCCGCGGAATTTTCCAAAAACCGTGAATCCATAAACACACACCGCAAAGAACCCACTTTCCAAATTTCATGTCTCTAAGATCAGAGCTTTGGGCTCTGCGTTGATATACAGGGTGCTCCGAGGAGGGGTTGTTCTAGAGGACTAGGCGAACAACTTTTGTTCTACAAGTTTTAGAAATTCGAAGTAGTTTTCGATAATTTTGAGTTTGAAGTTTGCATGAAAATCAGCTGTTTTTTAGAGTTTGCGGTCATCGGCCTTAAGGTGCCCTTTTATTTAGTTTGGACCACTACAATCTAAACATTAATTGCCTTTTTTTTACAAAAACAACTGTTTTTTTTAGTGATACAACTTTAAAATTTTCGAAAAAAAAGTTTGAATTTCCAAAAGTTGTAGAATAAAAGTTGTTCGCCTAGACCTCTAGAACAACCCCCTTTCGGCTTAATACCCCCTCGTCGAAATACCCTGTATAGGTCAGTCAGGACATAAAATCTTATTGTATAGATAACATAATTGTTATGATCAGCCTTCACCAAGAGTCGGCAGTTGGCCTATTCACGTAATAAAATTATCCAAAATATCATTTCAATATCATTACAGTCAACCTTTAATATCAAATTTGACGTTTTCAATTATCATTTTTAGAGTTCCGTAGCCAAATGGCAAAAAACGGAACCCTTTTAGATTCGTCATGTCTGTCTGTCTGTCCGTATGTTACAGCCACTTTTCTCCGAAACTATAAGAACTATACTGTTGAAACTTGGTAAGATGTATTCTGTGAACCGCATTGAGATTTTCACACAAAAATAGAAAAAAAAACAATAATTTTTTGGGGTTTTTCATACTTAAAAATGAAACGCAAAAAAATTTTTTTCATCAAACCTATACATGTGGAGTATATATGTTAACTAAAAGAAGTATATGATGTACATTACTATGCAAACTTCCAACGAAAATTAGTTTGAATGAGATCTAGTATGTAGTTTTTTTTAAAACGTCATAAATCATAAACTGCAATTGACCCTTCAAAACAAAATCTGTTGTATAGATAATGGTACGGAACCCTTAATGCGCGAGTCCGACTCGCACTTGGCCGGTTTTTTTACTTTTTCAGAGAAAATTTTCTTTGGAGAATATTTTTATTCTGAGTTTTGAATGCAGTCCGGTTGCAAGTTACCGTTTTATTTTATTGTTTGCAATTGCAATGATGTCGAAAAGTAATTTTGGACAATTCTATTAAAAGAATAACCCTCCTCCCCTCGTGTTTACACACACAGATAGAGAAATTACTTTCGCATTCTAATATTAATAGAAAGTGAAACTAACTCTTAAATCTAAACATAGCCTTATTAATAATCGTGGAGTAAGGTCGGAGTAGTGAGAACATGCTTTATCTTTTACCGAGAAAACAATTTTTACAGTTGACAGACAGAAACAATACGGACGGACGGACAGACGGACAGACAGACAGACAGACATGACGAATCTATAAGGGTTCCGTTTTTTGCCATTACTCCGACATTACTCCACGTTTATTAATAAGGCTAATAGGTACTTACGAGTATACAGTTGCTTGTCAGTGTTGAGTAAGAATTGTGTCCGCCTTCGTGATAGAAACACTTACCTGCAAAAGAAAATGTATAAATCAATTAAAATGTTAAAGTAGGTAAATACTTATACACGAATGTTTGCAATATGTATACCTTTAAGGGCCCTATACTGAAAAACTGAAAATCTATGTCGGGCGCATCGAAAATTGTTGATTATTTCATGACGGAATGTCGTAGAACTTTTTTTGTGTACAGATTGTAGGCGACATTGTTTCCGATATTTTAGTGCAGTTTCCATACAAATATGTCGAAACGTATTGAAGCCTATCGACATTTTAGCCAAATCAGACATTTTTTGTCTAAAATTTGGATAGGCTTTGCACCAATAGGAGGTTCTTGTCTTAAAACTACACCAAAATGTAGGAAACAATGTCACCTACAATCTGTGCACAAATAAAAGTTCTACGACATTCCGTCATGAAATAATCAACAATTTTCGATGAGCCCGACAGGGATTTTCAGTTTCAAGGTCGTTGGCGTTGATACTCCTCTTAAGTGACTTTATAACTTCTTCACGCAAAACTACCGCGTAAACTGATTGGGTTTAAACTTGGAATATAGATAGCTGGAAATCTAGAATAGTCTATAGTTTTTACCGTAATTTTCCCGAGGGTTCGAGACTTACGCAGGTGAAACCGCAGGGTGCAACTAAGAAATAGCTGCATTGGAACAAAAATGTATGTCCGTCTGTTTCTCTGTCACTTATGCATTTAAAAAAATCTGAACCGATTGATATTCAGTTTCCGATATCGGATAGATCTATTTTAAAGGAAGATCGTGGTATAATTTATGTCGTAAACCAACAAGAAAAATCGTATTATCTAATCAACGAAAGATTAAGCCACACGCGGAAACTTTCGAGTTTAAAATTTCCACTGGTTCAAGATTAACGCGGGTGAAACCGCGGGGCGCAGCAACTGAATAATGAAGTACTTAGTTAAAATAAAATAGAAAAGTAACAAATTGCATTGCCGCTGGAGTTTTATAAAATGAATTCATTTAGTCTTAAAGAATATCCCGTTTGCTTGGATGATGGGCTCTATGTAATTAGACCAATTTAAATCTTAATTAATATTAATTGTCTGATGTCGGAGGAACGAATCTGTCGTATAAGTACAGTTACGGTCGAAAGTAAAAGCGAACACCTCACACTTTATTTTAATTAAAGAACTTTTAAGTTTTAAATATTCGAATTTGGAACGGAGCGCGGCCTGTATTCGTCGCCATCTAGCAAGTTTCAAGCGGGTCTGGAGAGCGCGTGTTTCGCGGCGAGCGTCGATTTGTGTAGCACACTTTTTCAATTGACTGTACCTACCGTAAAATAATACGTACTCTTTGCTCCGGTGGACTCATTGTTGCCGCTTCTACAATATAGTCCTATTAGTTCTTAATCCGGATATTAACATTTATTGTATAAATTATGAACGTCAGCTTTTACGTTTAAAGGGCGAGGGCAGAATGTATAGGAATATAAAATTATTACTGGTAACCACTGGTTATTTTATTACAATGAAAAGGTGTAATTTATGTACTACTAACCTATCTTAATGTATATATAGAAGACTAGCTGCGCCCCGCAGTTTGGCTCGCGTTAGTCTCGATCCCGAGGGATTGTCGAGTTCAAAAGTATCCTTAGTTACTCTCCAATTAGAGTTTCCCTATGCAAATTTTTATCCAAATCGGTCGAGTCGTTTGACCGTGAAGAGGGAACAAACATAGGTATATATACTTAAACAAACTTTTAGATTTATAATAGATACTAGATGACCCGGCAAACGTTGTTTTGCCTTATAAAATATAGATAGTAGCCGATTCTCAGACCTACTGAATGCGCATGTGGAGTTTGGTGGAGATCGGTAAAGCCGTTTCGGAGGAATACGGTAACTAACATTGTGACATGGAAATTTTATATATAAGAAAAAGATTAGTGTGATGTGATACAACTCAAAATCATTGATACCTACAACAAGTTTTGATATTTGTAGCTGTACCTACCACCTACTTATGGGTAGACTTAGGACTTACGACCTATCAGTAAACGTTGAGAAGACATTTTATACAGAGAGACCAATAAAACGTTCCGTATACTCAAATACATATAAAACAATATAATAAAATATTACATGCAATATAATATTTGGCACAGAACCGTGGCGAGGACGGTTGTAAAACACGAACGTACATTTGCTTTATTACTAAAGAGAGACCATCAATATCAATAGAGGGCACCCCTTGCAACGAGTATGCTACGTACAAAGTTCCCGATTAAAAAATATCGCCTCGCATCGCACTAATGAGTGCAAACGTGCCCCAAGCGCTGACGTGCAACGAAACCATTAATTATAATAATTAAAAAGCCGAGAATATAATGTTGCCATTTTAAAGAATGTCGGCCAAAACGGCGCGGGCGCGAGCTAAGCTCGAACGCTGGTGAAGAGACTGCGGTGTACCAGTGACGTGCTGTCTTGGTCTTTGGAAGAACGGTGACCTACTCCGAATTGTGCTTTGTGCAATCAGGTAGTGCCATTTTGGGCACGTAGTAGCTCTCCTTATACAGAACCGAGCACTAGCGTTTGGGGACACGATCGGTCTATAACTGATCCCGGACGGTTCCTCCTTAGAGTACCCTCCATTTATACCCAAGGTGGTCATAGTTGAGGACGCTATTACATATTTGTTAGTTATAGTTTAGTCGTCCAGGGGTTCCGTGCTTCGAATTGTAGTGTAATATAAAACTAGCGATATAAAATATTGTTGAGCAAACAGTGTAGACAGACAAACTGCAGATACTTCGACAGAAAATTTGCAGGTTGAATATCAGTACGACTGCTATTAAACTGTAAATCGATTTTAGTCCTTGTGCACGGGTGTTAAGTGGGAGTATTTTTCAGTTGAAATGCAGTTATGTCTTTTTCTACAATGTTATGTCACTGCCTGGCTAAGAATCAGCTTATGTGGACAAAGTGCAACTGGTCAGTTCTCAAAGATTTTAAATAAATAGAAATTGGACAAAACAAGGTAGTCAGCAAAGTTGTACTAACTAATAGGCTCCGAAACTAATAGACCAATTTCATACATCTTTCCCCAATAGAAAGCTACATTAGCGAGGAGAAACATAGGCTACTTTTGATCCCGATATTCCTAGAGAATCGGGACTTATGCAGGTGAAACCGCGGGGCGCAGTTGGTCTATTATACAAAAACACGAAAAACCAAAAAAGGAAATCAAACTCTTGGTAAGTAATGTATAGTTTAATATTTTTACTCGACTGTCGAAGAACGTAATTCTATTTGCAAATCTTGTTTAAATATACCTTCTTCTGTTTTCGCGATGTTGTATTGAAATTAAAGACATTTTTCGGTTTGAATCGCGTGGCATCCTGAAGAAGAGACCTGGAAAGGTCTCGAAACGTTGAGCGTTGTAACAATGCTAAAAGTAATAAAAACCACGCGATTCAAACCGAAAAATGTCTTTAATTTAAATATACCTTCTTAGAAAAATGTTTTACTTTGCGAAGAAAAGTCACTTTTAAACAGTCTTCTAAACGCAGAGTGCCACGTTAATTATTAGTTTAAGTATTCATAAAAAAGTAACGCGTATTCTCCCTGGCTCCCGTGGCCCCCTCGCAAAAAGTGTAGTAGCCTGACATGGATATTATTGAACTTTTAAGGCAGGGTGTTAATCCTTGTTAATCCAACGGGCACACTGATGGATAGCATGGATAGCGCAGAATGTTAAAGAAGAAAGGCAGGTTTCTATAGAATTTTTTACCTGTAAAATATGTGAACGTTGATGTTGGACTTGATTAAGAAATGTTTTTCTTTCAAAGAGATCCTTGTCAAGATGTAAGTATTTCGATCGACTTTATGGTTTCGGGGCACAGCTGGTGTTTGCGGGGTGCACATGAGACGACGAGTTCGACGCGAACTCGTAGTACTTCTAGACCAGTTACATGGATTCTTGTAGGGCGTTGCTATACGATGACACATAAAGGTGCAAAAGGCAAATAATTAGGTACTGGCAGACGCCGCCGTATGTTTGTAGTGTTTGTATTACCAAGATGAGCGACGCTGTGTCAAAGAGAAGGAAGAAAGTCCTCGAAATGCCAATGTATTCCCCCCGACCGTTCCACTTTTTGCAATCTGCGCTTAATATCTATTAGTTAATAATCTGTAGCGTTGATGTTTATTTAGGTACAGTAATCTATACTGTAATCCTTAGTTGCAAATGATGTCATGTAAAAATAACTAATCATAACAATAGTGACGCCAGAATCCCGAATTGTCTCTCATCATGCTGTTGTATAAATAGAATTATAAATGAAACTTATTTATTATAGTTATAGGTACTTACAACGTCTACACAGTTTTAAATGTTGAACTAGGTATTTTTTAATTAAGCTTTTATTGTTTATGTATCTACCAAATTTAATCTACGTTTTCCTTAAATATTCCTTGACAGTTATCTGCTTTTTTTGCCACACTCCGGTCACTCCCTTCAATTTATGACCACTACAGACGTTGCTTAACACGACTGTACAAGATCAGCGCTAGCAGCTATTGATATATAGATGCAACATTGACCGTTCTCCTTTGTAGATTAAAAAAGGAAGTGACACAACATTAAAAAAAACATTACCAACATCGTTTGAAATTAGAACGAAACAAACATTCTTATATCTCGCCATTATTCGTTCGTCAAATAAACATTGTTTTTACATTTCATACACAAAGCGATTGTAAAACAGTTCCACGAAATTATTTAAAGCTTATATTAAAAACTTTTGCTTCACAAATTATAAGTCGAACCATACGATTCGAGAATATATTAGGCTCTTCGTACAAAATATGCACTCAGCATCGCCACAGTAAGTCAATCGATTTATTTGCATATCGTCTGATTTCGAAACTCGTCCTGCGTTCGAAACTTGCCCAATTATAGATGCTCTTCTCATTCGTAACTCGTCCTTATGTAGAAAGACGTTGCGTGGCGTCAGTTCAACCACAGTTTACCTAGTTAGTAGTAGTGCGCCTCGGTGCTTGTACAACCCACTCTTTTAATTAGATAATCAATCGATCGTCTTGTGTTTCTGTTTCGATTTCCTTAGTACCATAAATTCGATTTTCATACCATTATCACCGATATTTCTACAAGGCAAAAAAACGCCAGTTTATCACTAAATGGCACCATAGCTAAAAATAAATCGCGGTTACATTTAAATATCTTGTTTTTGTGTGGGATTTTTTAAATATTTGTTTTATTTTGTTTTTATAGCGGCTTACAGAAATACATCATCAGTGAAAATTTCAACTGTCTAGCTATCATAGTTCATGCATGATGGTGGTGATAGACGGACAGACAGGCGTATAGACAGACGAACAAACACACTGACAGATAGACGGACAAACAGACGTATAGGCAGACGAACAGAAAGACGGACAGACAGACGGACAGACAGACGGACAGACAGACAGCGGAGTCTCAATAATAGGGCCCCGTTTTTACCCCTTGAGTACGGAACCATAAAAACGAAAGTACCCAGATTCAGTGGACGCCAGTCTTCATTTTTATTTTAATCCGAAAGAGTTGACAGCGACAGTTAATAAATAAAAAAAATACTTTCAAATTATATACAAAATACGTCTTTGTCTCGACGTTTTATTGTGCGTCAGATATTTAGTGCGATCAGATACTTTTCAATCGACCGATACTGCCTCGTCGGTGGTACTTTCAAAGTTGACACATCTATAACTATAAAATCCTTTGTCCTGAGTGACTGACTGATCATACACAGCCTAAACCGCTGATAGAAGAGACCTGAAATTTGGAGAGTGTATTCTGGAAGCATCCGATAAGAAAGGGTTTTTCAAAATTCCCACGGGATCGGGACTTACGCAGCTGAAACCGTGGGACCCAGCTAGTATATCAATATTTATTTGAAAAAAATAGTATCTCCGTTAACAGTTGCATTTTATAGATTAATCAAGTAATTTACTATGGCAAAGCACAGTATTTCTTTCTCATTGTCGCTGACATTGAAACTTCTATAAAAAAACAAATAACGATCGGCAGATAATAAAGTCTTCAGTTTGCATTCTACTTTATTGTGCTACAGATATTTAAATATATGTAAATAAAATAGGATAGTCCGTCTGTCACATAAAATTATATCGAATGAAGTATTACGTTTGGAGATATAAAAAGTTGATTTATGATAAAGATGTTGTATGGACTTTGGCAACGAGTAAAATACATTAAACGTTTGAAACAGATACGACTTGATGAATTTCTAATTATACGCAAATACCATTACTAATAAACGTGGAGTAAGGTCGGAGTAAGAACATGCTATGTCTTCTTCCGTGACAAGAACTTTAAAATTGACAGACAGAAACAAAATGTGGTAAAATTATTCCGACCATACTCCACGTCTATTAATAAGGTTATTTTTGTTTCTGTCTGTCAACTTTGAAAATTCTTGTCAAAAAAAAATCATGTTCTCACTACCTTACGACCTTACCCCACGTCCATATTATCTGTATAAAATGTAGCAGATTCGACAAGGAAAGAAGGCTGACAAAAAAACGGGTAGCATCATTCTTTCTACTGCTTTAGTTGAATAGACTTTGAAATAGTACTATTAGCCAATCATCTAGTAAATGAACGTGGCAAAAATAGGCTATAAACCTATATTTAAAGTAAAAATAAACAAAGGTGGCCAAGTGTAAACCGCATAAAAATCAAACAATGCCGCGAGTCAGACTAGATAACAACAAATAGAATTCACACACATTAAGATAATAATAGACATAAAGATTATCAATAATTGTTTATATTATTTGATTTTGAAAAACTGTAATTATTATTTGAAAAACTGCTATTGTTAGCGTTATAATAGGCGAAGAAAAAGATTGAGAGGAAACCGACTTGTCCTCACCACAGTCCTAAGACGTGGGACATTCGCAAATCCAAAGTAAACGGAGTATTCCATGGCGGCTTACTTACTTGTCTAAGGAGGCTAAAGAACAATGGCGGAAAATTATTTGTATCAAAAAGCTTGGTACACTAAGTTCGGGCCACAGTAACGGGAAACGTCAATGCCTATCATCACGATAATTATTGCAAAAATTTTAGTTTGTATTGAAACAGAAAAGTATTTAGGCATTTGATTTGCTAATTAATACCACAGTTTACCTAATAGTTGGTCCGCCTACTCGGCGCTGTAATTCTAATCTATTAATCACAAGGAAACAACATAAATAGTGCGATTTAGAAGCGCCTCAGTGGCGCACTCTAGTGGTGTGAGTTTTAAAAGGTACCTACTAAACAGTTTTGTATAAATTTTAATTTATTTTCACGATGCTCAGTTATGCTGTTTTCTTTTAAGGGTCCTATTCTGAAAAACTGAAAATCCATGTCGGGCGCATCGAAAATTGTTGATTATTTCATGACGGAATGTCGTAGAACTTTTTTTTGTGTACAGATTATAGGCGACATTGTTTTCGATATTTTAGTGCAGTTTCCATACAAATATGTCGAAACGTATTGAAGCCTATCGACATTTTAGCCAAATCAGACATTTTTTATCTAAAATTTGGATAGGCTTTGCACCAATAGGAGGTTCTTGTCTTAAAACTACACCAAAATGTAGGAAACAATGTCACCTACAATCTGTGCACAAAAAAAAGTTCTACGACATTCCGTCATGAAATAATCAACAATTTTCGATGAGCCCGACAGGGATTTTCAGTTTCAAGGTCGTTGACGTTGATACTCTTCTTAAATTAAATGTATAATATAGCTATCAACCTAAAACATTAAAATCATAAATCATAGTTATTTCAAAATATAAAACGTAGAAAAATCATGTCAGAAGGGAACAATCAAGCAGAGATCGAATGCCGCGATTAGTACGACCAACAATAATTTTATATAAAGATTAATTAAATTATAAGAAACATATTCGCAAACAAGCGGTAATTATTCTATTGTGTTTTGTAATTAATGGGAATCAGTAGGTACCTAACTTACTGCATTTTGCAGCTATAGATAATATTCTATTGAGAAATTCCAATAACCCTCAGTCTACAGATATTAATAAAGACCGTTAAGAGGACGACTTGAAGAATTTGTAGAATGGATGTCAATATATCTCAGTAATTACAAAACACAAGGAAACCAATATACGATTTTAAAATTACATGGCTGTTTTCACTACAAATATTAATTAATAACGGGGTATTTACTATAACAAAAATTATAACACCCGTTATTTAAAAATATTTATACGGAAACCTTATTTTGGTATTTCATTTCTCCTTCTTTTGCCTACATTTTGTTCACACTATTAGTTACCTAACTTTTACAATACTAAAAAAATAACTCCTTAAAAACAGATTTTCATTTTACAACAAAACGGGATATATATAATTGAAAATTCGGTTTTAGATTAGATTAGATTAGATAATGCTTTATTGTACCAAAATAAAATAAAATTACAAAAGAATTAAAAACATAAAATAACCACAGAAACAAATCAAATTGAACTTAAAACTAGATTAAAATTACAATAATGGTACAATTACTGCACTGATTTGGTATAAGCTGCATATTGGTATTCATATTGGTAATATAGTTGTACCTAATTAGCAATATAAATTAAAATTAAACGAGAAATGCTGTTTTGGCGATTACAAAGCGGCAAACGTCGCAACTCGAGCCAGCTACCGCACGGCAATGAGTTTTAAGTTTATCAATGCTTCACTTTAACCTTAAGCAAGGTTACCCTTTTTTTATGAAATTGCAAATTTACTTTTTTGTTTAATCTTGTTTCGTTTGGATTTTTCGTACAATAATGCACAGTAAGTAATCTATCTTTACAGACACAGACTTGCATCCTCGCTCCAACACAACTCCAAAAATGTACACCTACCAACAGAGCAACAACAATGTATCTACACGGGAAGGTCATGCCTATTAATAAAATGTAGCAAGAATAAAAATGTAATTATAATTATTTACCCGCATACGTGTCGGAGCGAGCGCGATGTTACTCAGTAGGTACGAACCGTAGGAACTGATAGTAATAGGTGAGGGAACAATAAAATATACTTTAATTAGCCTTGTTGAGGGCAGCGAACCTACAATTCTTTTATAATATACGACAATAATACTAAGTAATAAGTAGGAACCCACTAAATTTTTGAAACGAAGTTCCTTATCGCGCGTTCCGAAACCCCTTTCGCAACGCGCGATAAGGAACTGTTGTTGAACGTTTTAGATAGGAAACATTTTGGTCTTAATGACAACATTTGTATCAACTTTCGAAAAAGCAGTCCCTCGATCAATAAATTTTCGATAAATTGTTCATTCGATGTAGCGATTTTCGGCAAAAAGTTGTTTCGCACTAAAGTCCATTCGAACAATCGTTCAGTCGATCATCCATGAATCGAGCATATGTTTTTCGCATAAAAATTACGGACCCCTCCGTATTATCTCACATAATGGTAATAATAAAATATGTATAACTAATACTACACACATCAAATACACTAAACCGCATCGTCATAATTCCATCTATCCACATTTATCCTGTCTATAATATCATTTCCTAGGTGCCTTTAGGAATTGTATACAATACCTAGGAAATATGTAGATTTCCTAGGAAATGTATGTATTAATTAATCTTTGATTAATTATTTTACACATTTCCTAAATGAGGTCGCCATTATATACAATTCCTAGATTTCATACATTTCCGATAACATCTATACTAATACTAATATTATAAAGAGGTAATGTTGGTAACATGTATGTTTGTAAGTATGTATATTGGGGTGATCATCTCCGAAAGCACTAGCCCGATTTGAAAAATCTTTTACCCATTAATTACATTATTAGGGAGTTACATAGTCTACTTTTGATCCGGATTTTCCCACGGGACCGGGACTTACGCGGGAGAAACCACAGGACGCAGTTAGTTATTTACATTAGGATTATGATATTGAAATATTGATTGATAGATATAACATAGGTAATTATAATCTACTATATAAAAATAAGTCGGGTTTTCCTTCCTGACGCTATAACTCCAGAACGCACGAACCGATTTCCACGGTTTTGCATTCGTTGGAAAGGTCTCGGGCTCCGTGAGGTTTATAGCAATAAAAATTCAGGAAAAATTTTAAAAGAAAAGCTGGAAAATCAAAATCAAACTCAGCGATGACGTATGACGATGACGTATTATTTAACGAGCAGGACAACGTCTGCGGGGTCAGCTAGTAAAAATATATATTATTTTATTTGCATTTTCAGTAATGCTTAAGTATTCATCTATATATGAAAGTAGTGTTAGTTACACTATTTTTAACTCAAGAACGGCTGAACCGATTTGGCTGAAAGTTAGTAGGCAGGTAGCTTAGAACCAGGAGCAGGAAATAAGATACTTTTGATCCCGCAGGATCGAGACATACGCGTCAGCGGGCTCCCGAGTCTTATCCGCGTAGAAGACAACCACTATAAAAATCCTCGGCCTTTGTTGGTGAACTTAGGGAAGTTTACCACCGGCTTTGGGGGAATCGAGACCGTATGGCATGTACGCTGTCCGCGCCTCTCGGAGTGAGATTGTCCTTCGGATCAGAGATGGGACCTTAAAAGGCCGCCACTGTCGGGGTTGGTGGATGTAGTCCTCGCTGGCCTCGACACTTGTGGAGCGACGGACACCGTGGGGGTTTAGTTGATAAACCTATGGCAAGGAGTTCAACACACCGGGCCGCTTTCCCCTAAAGTGGCCTGACGGTGCATAAGGTGCATTACCCACGTAACCAAAAAATACATCTTCTGTGAAAATTTCAACAGTCTAGCTATTACGGTTCATGAGATACAGCCTGGTGACAGACGGACAGACGGTGACAGACAGACAGACAGCGAAGTCTCAGTAATAGGGTCCCGTTTTTACCCTTTGGGTACGGAACCCTAAAAATAGCGGTAAAATTTATATAGTCAATTCCAGGTAATTACTTGTTACTTGTCTTGTTTGTCCTGTATTTTTTTTCTTGTTATATAGTTGTGTGCTTGTCTGAATAAAACAATTTTCTTTCTTTCTTTCTTTGTAAGTAATGTATCTGTCACATTTTCGTTGACGTTAAAAATCACTAATCAGAGCGAGACAGGGCATTGCTTAGCCAAAGTAATCACTCAGATTCGTCTATAAATACGGGTATTGAATTTGGCCTGCGGTTTTTTTAGATTAAATGACACAGTATAATTTGTATTATAAATTTGACCAATTAAAAATATTCATAAAGTTCAATCCAAATGTTTCCTCTAATGAAAACTAGATGGCGCCAGGCGCAACTTTATATCGCACAATAGATGCGTTTCTACATTTTAAAGACACAATTTTACATTTTACTTTGACCTTGTCGATTTTGATGGTTGTCAGTTTCAACCTTAGTTTTTGGAAACACTTCTCTTTGTGAAAACGAATGGTATTTTGAAACAATTATGTTTAATTTAAACAATAATATTAAATGTAATTTAAAGATAATTATTAATTACATAATCTTACTAGAAATATTTTTACTAGGAGTAATGCGTCATCATAATTTTTAGTAATAATTCCTTGAACAGTAAAACATAAGAAAATTAATTAACCTTATTAAATAACATTTATATCTGAAACATATTATGTTTTAATTATAATGAATACTTACGTGCTAACATTGCAATTTAAGTTAGTTAATTTGAATTAAAATAATCAAACTACAGTCGATAATTGGCGTTCTAGATTAATTTGCCACGACAATTCTTTGATTGGGTGGATGCACGCACATGATGCGTCTGGTCCTTCGTTACGTCTATTTGTCTAATCAATCCAAATGTTTCCTGTCATGCAGACTAGATAGCGCCATACGTAACTTTAGATCGCGCTATCGATGCATTTCTGTATTTTAAAGACATCGTTTGAAATTATAATTCGACCTAAGTATATGGTTTTCCGATATATATTATAACCTTAGTTTTGTGATACACTTCTCTTCGGGAGAATAAATGCAGAAGTGTTTATAAATAGAAACGACATTAACTCTATGTAGATAAGTAGGTAATTATAATGAAACTAAAAAGAGCTAGATGCAAATACTGGAATAGAAAAAGGCTCATTAATAGTTGGGATGGGATTTCATTCTATTCCAGGCGGACATTAATACAACAAATTAAACATTATAAAAATCGGTCCGTGATGCGTGAATGAATGATGCGTGATTGCATTTCAGACTCACAAACCTCTGATTTATTTATTATGGAGTCGAAGATACAAGATTTCGGAGACACGACGATAAAAATTGTTTGAAACAGTGTCCTAGTAAAGAAACGTCAGGCGTTAAAAGTCGGTATTTGCCCAAGAGCTACTTGCACTTACAGCAAAACATTCGGAAGCATAATTTGTTCTTATTTCAATATTAACTTAACTAATTAATTGTAAAAGTATCCGCTAGTATCTACTTATTAAGGGGACATTCTTCCTTTTCTCCATGCAAACTTTACAAACATAGTCGACTGTTTTCCTCACTGGAAAAAATATGTTTATGCTATAATTCCTATATCACCCATGTCCCTACGTTTTTTTTTTCTAATTTTCTGAATTTTATTTCTATTCTTATTAGTAAATAAAAAAAAACAAAACGTAGGGGCATAGTCATTGCAGATATAGGTTTTATGTCATAAACGTATTTGCTCTAATGTCTTTATCCAGGCAGAAAACAGTCGACTACGTTTGTATGGAGAAGGTACACTGTCCTCTTACAAAACGGATTTACTAAACTGAAAAAAACATGGTTAAAGGGAAAAAATCGTGTCGGACTGTTTAAGAGCATTGCAGCGAGCAAGCCAGCCTAGCCGCTCGCGCTTGCAACATTGTGCCGGCTAAAAACCGGCCGGCCCCGAACGACACCCGTCTTTTATTCGTCTTTAGTTATCAATTATTATAAATTCGATATGAACGACGTACATTCCGACTCCTATGTCAATTTACAACCCGGTCAATTAAACTTAACGTATATTATTAACAATGTAGTCTCGAGTACCTACCTACGACCGTACGTGGAAGCACAGTTCATAATATTCCCACACCATCCCACTAATGTTATAAATGCGAAAGTTTAGATGTTTGTTGTTAATCACGCAAAACGGCTAAATGAATTTGATTGAAATTTGGCACACAGGTAGTTTATGACATGGATTATAACTTGGGCACAGTGATTACCATGCTGACTGGCTAGGTATAGGTAAAAAACCCTGCAAGCGACGTAGAAGATTATAAATTCAAATCCCGCCATAAAAAGGCATTAATTAGGTACAGGATTGGTATAGTGGCTTTTCATAACTGAAAATGGCAATCAGTTCTACTTAGAAATAGTAAATAAGAATCGAACCTGAAAACTTTTGCATTGGAAGTCAGACCTTCGCCCACGCGCCACAGAGGCAGTCACTGATAATTTAAAAAGGTTAAAGTGCATCGTCGTGCATGAAGTGTTATTGTCTCATATTATTACAATTGCATAGATTTAATGTCTTAAATCGTGAAATTTGCCAAGTTTAAGTCTGGGAACATTGTTTGCTGAGCCATTTTAGTATGCCCCAATATGTTACACTAGTACCTACTCCTTTTTTTTAAATACCTATAGGCAATCGTTTAAAACTATCACACCTGATGGTAAAAGTGTTAATGCAGACTAAGAGAAGGATTGCTGACCTAGAAGGTCCTGATCACACCCAAAGTGTACCTGTCGTCAGGGAATACAGTCTCAGGCCGCTGATTCCAGACACTCGAAGTTCGAATGAGGAAAGACAAAGCGAAACGCTAAGTCCGCTTATGATGTCCGTTTCTAGGACCTGATTAAACCAACGCAAAGTAGCTAAATGTCACTATTGAAATTCTGGAGTTATCTCTACATTTCATTATGCCAAAGCTAATAAATCAATATACATGCTCGTACCAAACGTAATACTCTAATCACGCGTACCCAAATATCTAATTTATTTATATTATTCAGTAAAATACAATGATATCTAATATTTTAGTCGTATAGTGAACATCTGACTTTCTCTTTCACAAACAAGTAGGTGTCTATGTAAAAGTTCGGTAGTTGCGATGCAAGAAATATATCGTGAATTTACCACTCACACCTTATTAATAAATATGGAGTAAGGTCGGACACATTTAACCGACTGCAAAAAAGGAGGAGGTTCTCAATTCGTCCGTATATATTTCAAGTTTGAAATTGTTTGTCACGGAAAAAGACAAAGCTTGTTCCCACTACTCCAACCTTACTCCACGTTTAATAATTAGGCTATCACTGTCTATGGCACTATGAGGCACTATCATGCTCGCACTGTTCTACGCAACAATTTTATTGAGAGTGGAGATAAAGTTAAATTCAATTACTTACTAGAGCCAATGTCTAACATAAATCTTTAGGCACGATATTTTTTTTTGAAATTACACCAAAATGCAGAAAACAATGTCACTAACAAAATAAAATTTTACGTAACAAAAACAATTAAAACTTTTTTAATGAAATTATCTACAGTTTTTGAAGTTTTTGTGGTTTTGCATTTAGTGTCTCTGGCCCCTTAACGTACCAATCATATTTATAAACGACCCTTTAGGCGGCTTAATTTTTGTCCTGCTCTTGTGAGTGCTAGTTAACGTCAGCAAAAGTATGACAAAAGCTTAGTCCACGCTTAGCGTCGTTTGTGAATAGGGCTGTGCTGTGACACGGTGATGACAGAGATTTACAAGAATCTAAACGATGTTCTCTCTTTTACTATTTCAATTCATAATAAATGTATGTACCTATTATAACGCGATAGATAATTTGAATAATAACGCTGAAGTCGGTTCATTTGTTATTTCCATATATTATTACATATAATTATATATCGTAATTATATGTAAATTAGCTTCATTGTATTATAATTGTTATATTCACATGTAATTGTGCTATGTTTTAAGTCAAAAACACTTGAGTATTAAAATAAATGGCACTTTTTAATCAACTTTCAAATAAAGAAAAGGATTTGATTTACCTGATTTCTTTTCCGTCTGAAATCCGATGATTCTTTTTCTATAAATCATTACAAAACAAAGATTTTTCTTCTGTATGTTGTTGGGTTGAAATTAAACTTAATTTTCGGTTTTAATCGCGTCGTGTGTTTATTTATTTTAGCATTGTTTCAATGCGTAACGTTTTAAGACCTTTACAGGTCTCGAAAAATGAGTTTAATTTCATTTCAAATCAAATTATAAAAATAAATTTATGGACCTATCTACTTAAAGACTAGATAAAATGCAACCACGATTCCCATAATTTTACATTAAAAGAATTTAAACTCATAACCGCCTCATATCAAAGTCGGCCCAGAATAGCTACCGACACATTTAAATAAAAATAAAAAAATACATTAATTAGACTATATTTAAAATAATAGCTCACGAAATCATGTAGCAGAAAAACGAAAACAGCTATTATCCGAGTTACAATGGCCATACATCAGGGCGATGATCGTAATAAATTAATTATTATACGGAAATATGTTAAAATTTTAGGCTACTTTTTTGTATAAAAATACATTGAAATGTTGCGGTCGAAGTACGCGAGCAGCTGAGTTTAATACTTACCTGGTTACGTTAGTAAACAATTTGCTGACAATGATTTGTTTAATTGTTTTAATCAATTTTGACTACGTTTTTTTGGCGATAATGAACAGTGTTTCCTAATGTTTACTTATTTATCCCGATAATCATTTGTTTATTTCACGATATCTACTCTCTTTGTTTTTTATTTGTTTTGTGCGTTGTAGCGTCTCAGTGAACTGTTTTCAGTACCTACGTACATTTGTTTTTCCACTGCTTTTAATGGATTGGCTTTTGGTATCAATAATAGTTGTTAGGACGGTATTATAAGTAATGAGTGAATATAAATACGTAGATATTCATAAAATAAACTTTGACGTATGCAACATAAGACCCGGTAAACAGGCGTCTACGTTGATTATGCTACAGCGTAAATCAGCAGGGCGCTCACCCCAGTAGACTGACTCATAGAAAAGGAGCGCTTTGAAATCTCAGCACACTCGGTCTGTGCAAGGAGTACATTAGATGATGTCAGTCTATAGTCACATGTACGCCGCGATTGGCATGGACGCGCATTCGAGCTCTAAAACATAGGTGTCAGCATTAAAACTACAATCAGATTTTCAAAATTGCTAATTGTGGGTTGTCAAAACAGACATTCAGAAATTTAAAGAGGAGATAAAGAGTTTTTTTTAGAATATTTGTCCTGTTTTGACACTCCACCATAATGATGTAGTTATAACGATTTTGAAAATTTGTATGTGGACGTCGAGTTTTGATGTTAACACCTATTTATTCGCTCGAATGCGCGTTGAGGCAAAGAGACAGTAGGGGAGTCAGCCTACTGTCTGTACTGTTTCTACTGTGGCTATACCTCCATTCAAAATTCGTTGTCCAGTAGCCCGTAACCGGCTCCCACACATATCCAACAACAGAGACTACATTATAATCACATATTGTATCTGATGATATTAAATAGAAAAAGCGACAATAGGAATAACGAGTCACAAATAAGCATCTAATAATGAAATTGCATAAAAATATATATGCTTGTTACGTGTTACTCGGTTCGTCGGACCATTTAATCAAATGTAGTTTATTAGTTGCTTCCGCGTTTCATAGTAGGACGCGATCTCTTTTGAATGGATTTTTTAATTTATACTATTAAAAAGGTTTCGCTTGCCGTTTTTCATACGTAGCCCCATAATTGGGAAATTTTACGTGATTTTAAGACGCGGGTTTCCTCGCGATGTTTTTCTTCATCGTAAAAGTGATGTTAGTGCCATATCACACTAGCGAATTCAAAGCGAAGCGATCTCGCAGCGAGTTCCCCGCGAGAACGCTGCGAGTTCACGGTCAAGGATAACACGTCGTACGGCCGCTTCCACTCGTGTCTAAGTGTCTACAAAACAAAATAGTGTTGACGCGGCGAACTCGCTGCGTGATCGCTTCGCTTTGATTTCGCTCACAATTTGCCAATATTATGGTAAGGCACTTAGATGGGTAATAATTGCGCACATATTTGTTGATGAAGAAAATACATTGGTGCGCAGTCGAATTCGAAACCAAGACCCTTGGAATGAGGAGCACGAAAATGTTTTGCCATGCACATTATCGGGTCATCTATCCGAAAAAAGACCGTGCCAGACTTTGCTTAACTCGAACGACTAAACCAGTTTTAGTCATCAATAACATCAGCGTCGCCTTATTATGCAACTTCTGTCTAATTAGTTAGGGGCTGCAATCCTACGGAAATCCTACGACAAAAGATTGAGGACAATGGACGATCTTAATTTAATCAATTTCTAGAAACTTCAACCGGAGAGTTAGCTCTATTGGATTCCCCTGTTAAGTCTGGCGACCTCTATGGCACGGTGGTGAAACTCTTATTTTTATCAAGTGAACTAAAAACCAACAAATAGGTTTTTCGATGTTTAACTTAAAGCTAGGTCCAGACCGGTGTAACATGTAAAAAGGTTGCGGGTTACCACGCAGATATTTTTTTAAAGTTGGTAAAAGACATTCGCGGAAATTCAAAATAAGAGTCGAAGTACCTAATGAATGTAATTCAAAGAATAAAAGACAAGGAACCGCAACGACTGCCGCTAACGAATCGCAAATTGGCATAGGGTTTACCATTCATTATAGTGCGTTGCCACTGACACAGCTGGGCGGACCGGAGCGGACTGTACCGTGAATCCAACTGTTTCCACTGAGGCGGAGTAGACATTTCGCGCACAGGGTTTTGTCAATTCACGATCCATTCCGCTCCTCTCCGCCTAGCTCCGCGTCAGTAGAAACAACCCATGCTCTCGCTCGTCTGATCTGTTCTCAGTTTTACAATATTTATTATATTGTGGTTATTTGTAACGATAGTAGTGCCGTCCACATACAGAATTCGTGTTCCCTTACATGTTACACTTGTCTAAACCCGACTTAAACTACAACGGCACTAGAACGACTGGCGCCTTCGTGCCCTAGCAAGAAACTGTTACCTAATATAAAAAAATCGCTGTTTTTAACTATAAAACCTTAGAGTTATGTTAATAGTGGAAAACTTGGCATCTCCCAGAGCCCTGTAATGTGCTAGTCGCCACAATGTCGCGTGAAGATGTCACAACTTATTCATTTCATAAAATTTTTGCTCGTTTCGATCGACGAGCGCTTACAAAATTACTCGAATAATATACGAGAATATAATGTACGTAGGTATACACTCCAATCTAATAAGACTAAGTTTAGAGGTGGATAACAATTTATGGCGGAAATCGTTTTTAACTCTATCGTCCATAACTATGGTCTGAGGTCCTTATCTAGGAGATTTCTATTATGTTGTCACACTTTGTCAAAGTTTGATATTTTGACACTTACTTTTGTAATCTTTTCTCCATACAAACTTTACAAACGTAGTCTACTGTTTCCTTCCTGGATAAAGATATTAGAGAAAATGGGTCTATGCCATGTAAGTCCTATAACAGCCATGACCATGCCCCCTACATTTTGTATTATTTTTTTCATTATTCTGAATTTAATTTCTATTCTAAATAGAAAATGGAAAAAACCAAAATGTAGGGACATACTTACTATTTTTTACAATGTCATACGAAATTTACATTTGAAACGGCTATGTGAGGTTTGAAAAATGATATCAATATAGTTAATTGATGCCTTAAACGGTCGAGGTTATCGAAAGACTGTTGCATGCAGGCATAAACGTTATATTTACATACTTGAATAATATATTTACGTTTTTTTTAATAATTTTAGCGATAAAACGATGGCGTTTAGTACATTGTTGCTTAAAACATGCATGGCACATTATAATTGACTACAGAATGAGCTTCTGTTCGAGTCTTAACCTTACATATATTGGTCTTTTCATGTAATTTTAGATCATTTATATATCGCAAGATACTTTAAATTCATGTTTTTTATGGCGCTGTAGTCCCCGGGACATTGGTAGGTGTCCCTGGCACTACAGCAGTACAGGAGTAGACAGGATAGGACAGCAGTACAGGAGTAGAGTAAAGTTTGCGACCTGCAAACTTTCCACAAGGTGAGCCACACCACTGTACGAAAAAAATATGGTAGGTTTTTAGCAAGTAGTAAAAACATTTATACTTGAACAATCTCAAAATTAAATCATTTATATCTTAGTAAATAGGTACATAATTCTTTTAAATGGGTATCAATGTTTAGAAGTGAGACAAGCCCAAGAAGGAGGAAAAAGCTTAGGAAAGCTCTGTCACAATTGCTAAACAAAAACTTTCGAAGTGGGTCGGGATCTGCATCAACCAGGACAACGAAAGCGACCCTCTACTAAGAGGCCAAACTGAATAGATAAACCTCCGTTAGTTCGGACTGAACGTATCTAATGCACTTACACAGCTAAGTTTTCAAATCATTTCAGTCACGACTGATTTCATTCATACACGGTTTTAATTTATCTATTGGGGGTGTCTTGGCTACGACTTAGCCGGTGGGTTACCACCCACCGGCCTAAGTCGTAGCGCCAAGCGGTCTCGTCTGTGTTCCGATACGTAGACCGGTACAGCCACTAAGAAAATCGGGTCGGATGCAACCCGACTTCCATACCGTGCTCCATCTTAGACCATACCTATCATCACCTACCAACAGGTGAGATATTAGTCAAACGCTTATCTATCTACATCTACACTAATATTATAAAGAGGAAAGATTTGTATTTTTGTGTGTGTGTGTGTCGTATGTTTGTTATAAATTAACTCAAAAACTACTAGACCGATTTCAAAAATGCTTTCACCATTAGAAAGCTACATTCACCCTGAGTAACCTAGGCTACTTTTGATCCCCATATTCCCGCAGGATCGGGACTTACGCGGGTGAAACCGCGGGACGCGGACGAGAGTTGTTAATAAAATAAAGTGACGACCACGTACGAACGCGAGCAATATGATCTCTCAAAGCTAAGATTGATGCATGCACATTGTTCAATATGTCGACGATGTATTTTGTATCAAAAACCAATACGTGTACCTAGTGGGTGTCATTAAAACAAGCATTTTACGTTTCAGACAAAAAGTATATTGCAGTAGGTATTTCCGATGTCTATAGTAACCATAGATTAAGTCTATCAGTTTAAGCTGTAGTGCCTTGGTCATAGATTAGATGGTGTTTGCCCACATGTACCTACGTACCTTCCACCCTCACATCTTAGTCGACTATGCCCAGAGGAAAGACTGGTCAATACATCTGGTGATAGCTAAGCCTCGGGATTCTTCTAGACGTTTTCTTTCGCAGTAAAGAGCATCATGTTATACACGGTGTTCCAAGAAGGGGGTATTAAGCCGACAGGGGGTTGTTCTAGACGTCTAGGCGAACAACTTTTGGAAATTCGAAGTAGTTTTCGAAAATGTTGAGTTTAAAGTTTGCATGAAAATCAGCTGTTTTTTAGAGTTTGAGGTCATTGGCCTTGAGGTGCCCTTTTATTTAGGTTGGACCACTACAATCTTAACATTCATCATCATCCGAGCGTTGTTCCCGGTTGCATCTCTCTCGAGAGCCCGGGGTCCGCTTTCCTACTTTTACGTCTCCACTTCGCACGATCTTCGGCATCCCGTGTAGTGAGGCCATTAGCACGCATATCCGATCTTACAACGTCAAGCCAGCACTTCTTGGGTCTTCCCAATCTGCCGCGGCCGGGCGGAGGCGCCATAGCAAGACAATTGTTTCCCACGTAACTAGCCGGTTTCCGTAGAACGTGGCCGTACCACCGTAAGCGGCATTCTTGCAGTTTGTCTGCAATGTCTCGGACATGAAGGCTGCCCCTGATGAGGGAGTTTCTGACGCGGTCTTTTCGCGTCACTCCACACATCCAGCGCAGCATCTTCATCTCCGTGACACGCAGCTCCTGCTTATGTCGCTCAAGCAATGGCCACGCCTCACTACCATGCAAAAGGACAGGTCTAATGATCGTTTTATAGACCTGTCCCTTCAGTTTAACCGGCATTTTCGGGTCACAGATGACACCAGTTACCTCTCGCCATTTGGCCCAAGCTGCCGAAATGCGGGACTTGACGTCACAATCGATGTCGCCAGACTCGTGAAGCACAGATCCCAAGTACTTAAACTGGTCTGTCCGCTCGACCATGTGACCGTCTACGCAGACAGGTGTGGGATCTGTGGTATTGCTAGCCAAGTATTCGGTCTTCGCTACGTTGAGTTGCAAACCGCCGTTCTCAAGTGACTCTTTCCACGCATTTACACGCCTTCCAAGCCGCCCCTTATCCGAGTCCGCTAGCGCAATATCATCAGCATACATGAGCATCCACGGGGGCTGCTCGTGTGCGTCTCGGATGATTACGGACAGTGCGTCCAGTATTACGCTAAACAGAAACGGACTTAGGACGGATCCTTGGTGGACTCCGACTGTAATGGGGAAAGATTTAGTGTCACCAACAGCAGTTCGCACCACTGAATCGGAATTTCGGTACATGTCCCTGATGGTTTCAATATAAGTTTCAGGCACCCCTTTGGACCGCAGCGCCCACCAGATCATCACGCGAGGAACACAGTCGAAGGCCTTCTGCAAGTCCAGGAACAGAAAATGCAGAGGCGTATTCTTCGATCTGTATTTCTCCATAACGATCCTTAGGGCGAAAACAGGGTCCATGGTACCATGACCGGGGCGGAAACCATACTGGCCCTCCGAGACAGTGCACTCCTGCCGGATCCGAGAGTCAACTATACGCTCGTAGAGCTTCATGGTGTGGGACATGACCTTTATACCACGATAACTTCCACACTCCTGCACAGATCCCTTGCCCTTGAACACTGGAGTGATAACACTCAGTCTCCATTGGGCGGGGATTCTGCCGGTCTCGAGTATGCGGTTAAAAAGGTTGGTTAAGATGCCTACACCACGAGAACCCATAGCCTTCCATACTTCGATGGGGACTCCATCGGCGCCGACAGCTTTCCGATTCTTCATGCAGCGAAGAGCCTTGCGCACCTCCTCAGGCGTTATCAGTGGCACAAGTCCTAGATTCGGAGGGAGTTCCGGTGGCTGCACCTCTTTATACTGCTTATTGAGCAGCTCGTGGAAATAAGAGCGCCACCTCTCCTTCACCGCGAGGTCCTCGCATAGCAGGTTACCATTAGGATCTTTTACACAGCGGCACTTGGATATATCCTGTGCCGCTTTGATCCTAGAACGTGCTAACTTATAAATAAGCTTCTGCCCCTCAGACGTTTCCAACTTATCGTACAATGGCTGTAAGTGGTCCCGTCTGGCTCTGGCTACTGCTCTCTTTGTGGCACGTTTGGCAGACCTGTACGCGTCGCGATCTTCAGGAGAGTTGGACGCTTGCCACTTTTTAAAGAGGGCTTTCTTCACCCTAGTCTCCCTCTGGACTGTGTCGTTCCACCACCAAGTTTCCTTGTCACACTTGCGTCCTCCCTTAGACATACCGAGGACCGACCGCGCCGAATCAGCGATAGACACCAGAATCCGGTCGCAGTGTTCCTGTACCGATTCGCCTTCAGCATTGGCACATTTGTCGCCGATTGCTGAGGCGAGCATCTGGGACTTGACTTCATCAAGCATCCACCATCTGATTCGGCGCTGACATGGTTCCGGTCGTTTGTCTTTGGTCTTTACACAGAGATCCATGACAAGGATACGGGGCAGTGAGACTCTCACCGGGTATGACTTTGCAGTTGGCCACGTTGCCGATATGATGTCTCCTAGTGATTAGAAAATCGATTTGGGTAGCGCGCCCCCCGCTCCTGTAGGTGATCAAGTGGTCGGGCTTCTTTTTGAAATATGTGTTCACGAGTGCCAGGTCGGCAGTGGCCAGTGGCACACGTACGCAGAATTTCTTCTCCTTCCGCATTCCGACTGCCATACCCGTAGCCTCCATGAACACGTTCAAATTCCGCCCCCATCTCACCCACATGACCGTTCAGATCACCACCCAAAACGATTCCCTGTGACAACGGGATAGCCCCAAGGACCTCGCCGAGTTTATCCCAAAACGACCTCTTATCAGCGTCGCTACAACCGACCTGTGGCGCGTAAGCACTTACTAAGTGGGTAGGAACCCCCCCAATAAGCACCTTCACGCACATAAGTCGGTCGCTAAAGCGATTCACCTCCAAGATATCGTCATGCAACCTCTCAGCGATAACCACAGCCACCCCGTTCTCTCCACCAGGTGCACCCGTGTAGATCAGCTTGTAGCCATTCCCAATAAGCCGGGATCTGCTGCCTTTCCATCGAGTCTCCTGCAGGAACGCCACGGCCACCTTCCGCCTGGAAAGTACGTCGGCTAGCTCCCTCGCGCGTCCGGTTAGCGTGCCAATGTTCCACGTTGCGAAGCGGAGTTTCACATCGTGTTTAGGGGCTAACGTCTTTGGCCGTGCCCGCCCGTGGCACGGTAGCCCTCGTCCACTTACCACAGGAGTCAGGCGAAGCTCCTGCGCGCCGTTATGCGGCGGCGCCCTATCCCTGTGGCCATATCTTTCTCGACTTTCCATACTAGATTTGGCGAATTTCGACTTTTACGGGAGCGACTGCCGTCTGACCTCCCAACCCCGAAGGGAAAGTCCGCGCCAGAGCCTCGTCCGTTTATCAGCAGGTGCACCAAGCTAGCAGGTGAGGTTTGCTTGGGCCCAACGATCTTAGTGGGCCCCATACACTACAATCTTAACATTAATTGCCTTTATTTACAAAAACAGCTGTTTTTTTTAGTGATACAACTTCAAATTTTCATAAAAACAAAAGTTGTTCGCCAAGACCTCTAGAACAAACCCCTTTTGGCTTAATACCCCTCCTCGGGACATCCTGTATAGCCCATACATTTTTTGTCTTAAAGAAAAAGCCATTGATTTAATACCCCAAAGCATTTGAACGAGACAATAACTTTTAGGAACTGCTAATTCGTGTAACCATCTCGATCAATACAGGGTGCAAACAAATTCCGTTGCCATGCATACCGGGCCACTTGTGATTTTAATATCGCCCGCTCGTCCCGCTTTAACATAATATAAAATTATAAACGATATGAATCACGATAATGTGGGGGAGGGGGGAGGGGGACCAATTCACAACTTCGTCGTGGATGGAACTCCCGCTAACGCCGCGCGCCGCGCCCGGTGCACCGCCACAGTCAGGACAATACAGTGAGAAAACGTTCAGAAATTGTATGGATTTTATAACTTTTAATAATCAACGGCTTATGTCCAGCAGTGGACTTCTTACAGCTGAAATGATGATGATGATGATGAATCACGAAAGTAGAAATATTATACAAAGAGAAATGCATCTTAAAAAAATGTCCCATGACGAGTTCCCGGGCGCAGTGGTAGCGCACTCGCCCGGAAAGTGAGAGGCACTTGTTCGTATCCTGTCTTTAGATATATCTTTATATTTCTAGTAAAAAATGCCTTGAGCAATAAAAACAAAAAGAAATATTTATCAATTTAAAGTAGATTATCTTTCCTTTTTAAATAAATCTTAAACTTACTACAAAAACGGCCGTTTTTCACAGTAAGTACCTATATCATAAACTTAATAAGCTGTAAGTAAGTTAAAATATATGACAACAACAATAGCGTTTGACTACTGAATCCTTTGCTCTGTGAAACCGCGCCCCGCGCCGACAAAAAGAAAAGTTTTATTTTTATAAGACAAGAAATTTATTAAGAGTCATGCTCGCGTCGGTTTCGCGTTACTTCGTAAATAGAACGTAAAATGTTATTCAATGTTTAATTATTGTTTAATCCAAAAACTTTTTGTCTCGTTCTAGATTATAGGAACTAACATATTATCTAGTCTTGATACCATGTACCTAAGAAGAGCACGGTGAAATCTGTGACAGTATTCATCCCGAAGACGCATAGCGGTCATGGGTAATGTCCATGAAGGCGAGTAGTCCAAAGGCCAAGACCGTAACAACGAATAGTCCATTGGCAGTGTCCGTTTAAACGGAAGTAGTGCAAAAGCAATGATCACGAATGCGAGTCATACGCAATGACCGTGAATTCCAGTAGTAACCTTGAAGGGGAGTAGTCCAAAGACAGTATCTAAGAAGGCGAGTAGTCCAAGGGCCAAAACTGTAACAATGGCAGTGTCCGTTAAAACGTGAGACCCTAAAAGCAATGACCACGAATGCGAGTTATACGCAGTGACCATGAATATCAATAGTTTAAAGGGGAGTAGTCCAAAGACAATCCAGTCCATGTAGGCGAGTAGTCTATAGACAACAACCTTGAAGACGAATAATCGCCAAGCGGGCTCGTCCGTATTCCGATATATAGACCGATGCAGCCACTTCGGAAGTCGGGTCGAATCTTGATAGTTTGCCGTCTTCCTTCTTCCAGATGAGCATGCGACATCTAAGATCATATTATCACTTACCATCAGGTGAGATAGTGGTAAAACGCTCATTAAAAAAAAAAATCCCGTACGAGGAAACAGGAGTCCGCTTTTTCTAATTGAGCACTTAATTACCTATGGCCGCAAAACGAAGTCGCACTCGTCTCTCTGCATAAGGCGCGGCGACTTTTTGTCGTGCAGTGTGGACGAGCCCTTAAGCGAACCATTAAGGGGAAAGATAATTTATCTTATTTAATGCAAGTACTGAACGAATGCCAAATGTAAATGTAACAACGCGTATTAATTTTATTTCGTTTTTTGTTGCGAACAGTACGTTCGTTGTAGATGTCTTGATGGTCATTTGAATTGAAGCCGGCGATCGATGGTATCGTCTGTTCTCTTCATTGACCGTTGGAAAAAAAATGTCGTTTGTAACTTAATTTGTGACACAGCGTAGGTCGTATCCAGTCATTGATGTCAACGTTAACAGTAGAATGACATCAGACTCGTACATACCACCTTACTTATAAACGATGACTAAGTTTATGTAACGTTAGTCTCTGTCTGTTAACTTTTGAAACTTCATGCCATAGTAAAAGACAAACGTTACATAAAGTTAGTCATAGTTTATATTAGTAAGGAGTCAGAGGGATAGTAAGGTAGGAAAAATATACAGAATATTATAATCATGAGATGATAGTCACACTTTAAACTGAATCTCGGTAGCGTAAAACGTCTCGACTTCAGATTATATTGGCGCTGTAACCTTTTTGAAGTCGTTTTTTTCAATGTTCAGTTTCCGAAAAAAATTTCGTATGTTCATTTACCTCAATAATTTTAAATTTGGAATGACGTAGTCGCCTGCATAGCACAGAATAAAACATCGGCGGCGGGCGGGGCTGTCCCTGAGTAGGCTTACTGCATAGAAACCTCTCAATGTCAGCACACTCGGCAACGGCATGTGCAAAATAAACAGACCATATTACAATGGTCTTGGTCGCGAGGGGACCATCGCCGTCCCCCACAGTCCCCTCGCGGCCAAGACTATTGTAACATAATTGCAACGTCGAGGTAAGAATATAAATAATAATACGCGATTAAGACCCGGGAAAATGTAACTATGTTAACAAATCGTGTAAATTTAAAATAAACTTTACACATTCTATTTTAAAAAAGGAAACATAATACAATTTCAATCTAGGTGGCACGATGGGCGGCCTTATGGCTTAATGAATCAAACATCATTCGAATCGGTCTAGTTTTCGACGTCTTACATTTCTTCCTAAAATAACTTTGTTATAAAAACCTAAAGAGAAAATAAATATAAAGCGAGTCAGCCTACTACGTATCCTTGTACAGTGCCTCTTGAGTACCGCTAAAACTGGCTTCTTGTACAGACAATGTCGACGGTATTCACCGCGCCTGCGCCTGTTCCGCTATAATCGCGCTTAATTACTGCTTACTACAATACTATTCATTATTAAATATTAATTCGCGATTAAAAAAACCAGCTTCGGGTACACACGACACATGCCCCGCATATAATTCAACACCCATGTGATTCGCTTTAATTATACTTAGAATAACTCGATGTTTTTATAAAATAATATAATTAAAGTAACGTTTCACAATGGCGGCCATGCGGGCGGCCTTTAATATCGTAGCGTTTATTTTTGTTATTGTTAATTGTGTTTGAAATATAGTTAATGTGTTTTATTTTACCAGTTTATTTCGGTTAAGAGTTTTATGAGCTTTGCGCTCTTAATGTTAATTTTGTTACTTGATTCTTTAGCGTCGAAGCTTGCGTTTTCAATTTAAATTCTAGTGCTGTTTCCGATTCGGTTGCATTTTTGCGGCATTTTATGACTGCTAGGGTTTTAATGAAATCATACAAATGGTTGTTCGGGACTTTAAAAAATGGTGAGGAAAAAAAAACAACAAAAATAAATCTATTTTACTGAGTTTTCATAGAAATATTTTAAAGGAAAATACTTCCACAAAAACACAATAGGTATGCGTTGTTAGTTTGAATCCTGCCCTGCGTCTATCGTGCTTTGTTTTTGCGGAAATATTTTTCCTCTATAATATTTTACTAAAAAATAGTTGTAAATTCGCACAATTTGTTAGTACTTACAAAGAAAGGTTAATAAAGTATACCTATAGGTATCTATTAGGATACTTTCTTTATTTATGGGCAACAAAAGTGCCTTTGATTTGTGATATACTAGCGGCCCGCCTCGGCTTCGCACTGGTATGTACTATACATATAAGTCTTTCTCTTGAAAAACTCTATCTAGATTTTTCTTCTGTTTTCGCGATGTTGTATTGAAATGAAAGTAATAAACACCACGCGATTCAAACCGAAAAATGTCTTTAATAATTTTAACTCTATCCATTAACAAAAAAACAGCAACAAAATCCGTTGCGTAGTTTTAAAGATCTAAGCATACATAGGGACAGACAGCGGAAAACGACTTCTTTTTATAAATTTATTTTTATTTATAAGAAAAGATTTTTATTTAAAAACAAGCAGAAAGAGATAAAGCCCTTTTTGGCAAACAATACCTGTGACCACAATCACGCAGTAGGTACATAACATACTATTTATTTATGTATTATGCGGCAGTCCAAAATTTATTCCAGTTACAATCAATTATAACAGCACCAAAATCAACTGTATGTGTCTGTCTACGCAATGGTACCTATAAACTGGTACAAAATAAAAAATACATACATTTTATTTTATTATCTAAATGTTCGTTTACGATCGCGAACAATGCGGAGCTCCGGACAAAAGTGGGACGCGAATAAAGAAAACAATAAAATTAGAATATAAGCACATAAAAATGGGAGCGATCGCGGTGCGTCCTACGGCCTGCGCTGAGCGAGCTGAGCGAGCATGCCGACTACTACCGCGGAGTGGACAAGTTTGTTCTATAAAATAAATAATTCATTACGTTTTATTGCTTTTTTTAAAGTATTTTTTCAAAAAAAGCCGTTTTCCTGAGTGTGGTTTAACACTAAGAAATAATGTTTATAAGTTGTTATTGCCATCATTTTTAGGGTTCCTTACCCGAAGGGTAAAAACGTGACTGTCCGTCTGTCACCAGGCTGTATCTCATAAACCGACCACGGACCTAGCTACCAAGCTAAGCAGTTGAAATTTTCACAGAATATGTAATGCTGTTAATATTAAAATAATTAAGTAAGTGTAAATTGTCATCACTTTTAGTGTTCCGTATCCAAAAGGAAAAACGGGACTGTCTGTCTGTCACCAGGCTGTATCTCATAAACCGTGGTAGCTAGACAGTTGAAATTTTCACAGAAGATGTATTTCTATTAAAATTAAAAACAAATATTCAAGGGAGGTTCCTCTACAACAAACGTGATTTTTCAAAGTGAAACGCAACGTAAGCGCGATTTACTTTTACCAGTGGTGCCATCTAGCGATAAACTTAGGATCAGTAAAGATAAACGCAAACGTCGGTCGTCATTGTGTACACGGATTAAGCTCTCGTTACCTTCCATCATTTTTGATCATCATTTACGATATTGAATCATCAAAACTTTTGATTCAATATCGTAGCCGTCAATGCTTATTTTCAACTTTGACGTTTGCTATAATAACATTTGACATTTTTCGATAAAACTTTATTTGGCAAATACAGTTTTACATACAATAAAGTTTCGATTGCAGTTCAGTTGCCAGTTATAGTTTCATTTTGTGTGTATTGTTTTGGACAGCTTTAATAGGTATACCTATTAGAGTTGTCTAAAACAATCTAAACTATACATAGGTACCAGAAATAACAATTTATGACAAAGCCTTTTATTGATATTGATTGTTAATAATTAGTGACAGAATCTATGACTTTTTCCTATCTTTAGCTACACCATGTAACAGGCATGCATGGTAGTGGCTTACGTTAAAAAAGGATAATCACATTATTTAATTAATTAAAAAACTTAAATAGTTTGTACCTGCTGCGTGGGCGCATCATTATACACACACGTTTTTTTTTACTTTTTTTGCTATTGGCTGACTTAGATAAGATCCTACCCAGATATATCTAGATATATCTCTAAGTCTGAAATTTTTAGACATAGTTAATAAAGCAATTTGTGTGTAAAGTAGGTACCTACCTACTAATGTAATGAAGACTGACTCATAGACACTCCTCCTTTCATACAGAGGATGGTAAAACACTATCAATCTGCTATCTGAAATTACTCGTTTGTTATTTAACGACAAGCAGTAAATAAATATTAATATATTGGAAATCTTTAATCATTATACGTTACCTCTCCCATTAATCTCTGTCCAGTATAGACAAATCCTGATAACTTGAGTTGCTTGGTTTTTATTCATATTTAAAATACTAGCTGCGCACTTTAATTTTTAGTTTTACCCGCGTAAGTATCGAGCCCGCGAGGTTATCAGGATAAAAAGTAGCCTATGTGTTAGTGAAAAAGAAGGACTTAAGATGCGACTATGCAAAAGCTGTTAAAAAGACATTATGCTTAAAAAATATTTTATTTGGATTACATTTTTAATATTAAATGCCTTAACTTTCCAATAAACATCAGTGTTCCCATTCACTATAAAAAGTGGCAATTTCCAAAAGTCAAAAAGTTGTTTGCCATATATACCATACCCCCCTCACCCTCCCCCTACGAATAAGGGCAATTATTGTTACATCCTGTACAAATTTATATTATTTAAATTAATAAATATCGTTCTGTAAAATTCCTGTTTTCGGGTTATCAAGTTTTAATGCACAGAATAATTTGCTAACTCTCAACTCAATTTATAAATGGAATTTACGTGATAATTAGGTAAAAAAAAATAACAATTACATTTACTAGGTACCTAATCTAGTTATTATTTTCTAAACGTAGAAGTACTTTTATGATATAACTTATAAGAAGGTAGTTAATTCTACTGAAAGTTATGGTAGGTACCAATAAATAAAATTCTATGAATATTAGGTACCTACCTGTTCTTTATTTATGGCTTGGGCGCACGATGTCTCTTTTGCATCAAGCATCTTTTTTTCACAATATCTCTTTCGCAGAATGTCGCGAAAAGGACTTAATTTAAAATTTCGATTAGAAGAACCTCTAACAAAATACTAGCTGCTTGTTTTACCCGCGTAAGTCCCGGTCCTGAATACTTAGAATTAAAGTATCCACTTTAGTTCTACGAACGTACGAACGAGAGATACAAAATCTGTCATCCGTCCTTCAAAACCGTCGAATATCAAATTTTCGGATTTTACAGATTTTCTTCTGGAATTATCGTTCGCAGAATTAAAGTAGAGGCCCTTTTCAAGCTATCTGCATACCAAGTTTCATAGTAATCGGATCAGAAGCTTTTGAATGAAGGAGTATCAAACATACTCACTTACTTACTTTTACAGTTATAATATTAGTAGGATATACGACGACCTCTATGGCGCGGTTAGAAAAAACCGGCTGCGACGCAAAAGGTTGCAAGCTTGATGCCTTCCGTTGATGCTGCTCTGTTTGTATATTCATTCTTGAACCTCATTCATGTTTTTTTTAGTAGTCGATGTATCTGTTTAGTCTAGGACCGATATTACAAGCCTAAATAATGGGTTTAGAATAAGATATGTGCATCAAATCATGTTTCTATTATTTATTTATTCTATCACAAGTAGGTGTAGGTATCTCAACATTATTATTATCAAGAAAACAATCGGGTAGTGAAAGTAGAAATTGTCAAGGGAAAATGTGTTTTATGTCTATAAGAATAAAGTGTAATATTTAGATGGAATAAAATATGGAAGTTTCGTCATTGCAAACGGTCACGGTACAGTCGATATGAAAAGTTTTATTGATGTACATTGAAAACCTAGGTAGGGACTGTTATCGGATGCGAAAATAACTCGGTCTGTCTGCAACATTGAACCGTATTAGGATTATGGGAAAGGCTTAGGTTATGTAAGGGTTTTATAAGACCTAAGCTCAGAATCCCTGGATTCATCGAAGATTGTTGATTATTTCCTGACGCATATTCTTGAATATTTTCGTTCAAAGCGTTTGTAAAGGGGTTCCCCTTTTTAGCATAAACTTTTTTGTCATAAACACGAAAGGCATAACGATTTTGGCATAAACATTTTAGGCATAATACTAAAAACGTTGTTTTATGTGTTTATGACAAAAAAGTTTATGCCAGACGGAGCGGACCCTTTGTAAAGTGACATTGTTTCCTACGTTTTGGTGTATGTTATGTATGTTTCTTGCCCTCTATCGGTCGAATTTTTCAACCGATTTATCCGCCTAAACCGATGATAGTAGAGAGCTGAAATTTGGAGAGTGTGTTATTTATTTGATGTAAGCATTCGATAACCTTTCTTATCGAATGCTTACATCAAATAAATAACGAATAACGTTGTTCGAATTTCCCACGGGATCGGAACTTACTCGGACAAAACCGCGAGACCCAGTCTAGTAATACCTATCAGCTTATGTTTTTTCTCTACAAAGAAATATAGAACAGTAACAAAATGTAAGATAACGATATATAAATAATATTGTAACCTGAATTGTCATCGCGTATCCAACAAAATGGCGGTACAAGGCCCGACTCACGGTCAAGAGAATAATTAATCATATTATGATTAATTGGCCTTTTCCGTTCATCGCTTATTGTTACTATAATATTACAAATTTACAAAATGCATTATTATGTGAATAAACTGTTCCAATGAGATGTTTTTCTATCTATATCTAGATTTTTTTCTATTTTCGCGATGTTGAATAGAAACTAATCTACACTAATATTATTTGGAGGAAAGATTTGTATTCTTGGTCCTGACCTGACTGACTGACTGATCATCGCACAGCCTAAATCACTGATAGTAGAGAGCTAAAATCCGATAAGAAAGGATTTTTTAAAATTCCCACGGGATCTGGATATATGCGAGTAAAACCGCGGAATACCGCTATCAATAAATAAAATAATGTCTTCATTTGAAAATGTAGGTATACCTAATGGGTTATTCAGTCGAAGTTCCATAGTGAACGTTCATTACCATTTTAGGGGAAAAACATCTCCTAAAATTAATTAATTTATCTAAAATGTTTTACATTTTTCGATCTCGACATATAGAAGCGAACAGCTGTTTGGTCTATTTATAAATAAAAAAATATATAATAGGTATACATACTTTTACAATAGAAAAATTATACCAGCGACTGTACTCGGCAAAACTTTGCAATACGTATACATGTATAGTTAGATCAGATAAAATTATTCAAATGATAGTATCTATTGTGTTTCAACAACAATGATATATTACAATATTATATCTTAGGTATCTATTTTGTAAGCACTAGCTACGCCCCGCTGTTTCACCCGCATCGGTGCCGATTCTGGAAGATGCCTAACATAGTATAAATAAAATGGTTTACAACAACCAATTTTTAAATTTTATAGGAAAATATGAAAAAATTATCTTCGATTCTACTCCCATCAAACGACCGAATCACTCAATAAAAAAAAAAAACCTTGGCACAAAGAAAATCTGAAACTTATAAGAAACTCTTTGGTAAGTAAGGCAGACTGGTATATTTGACAGATAGGGCAGCCATTTTGAATTCCATGACCAACTCGATTTGTCCTGACCAATCAGAAGCGACCTCACATTGAACTAAACTCCTTGTTATTTTTGAAACACGTTTGTTGTATGGGAGCCCCTTTTAAATAATTGTTTTATTTTGTTTTTAGTATTTGTTGTTGTAGCGGCAACCGAAATACATCTTCTGTGAAAATTTCAACCTTCTAGCTATTACGGTTCATGAGATACAGCCTGGTGACAGACGGACGGACGGACGGACGGACGGACGGACAGACAGACAGCGAAGTCTCAGTAATAGGGTCCCGTTTTTACCTTAAGGTACGGAACCCTAAAAACCAGCCAAGTGTAAGTCGGACTTGCGCACGATGAGTTCCGTACCATTACCATTACATTTGTTGTATGGGGCCTAATATTTTCGATAGTGTCCGTTTCAAAACACGTCCGTTTCATTGCGGATTCCTCCTATCTTTTTTGAATTTTTTAAAGTTTAGGTAAAGCTTCTGAAGTATTAGTAATTTCTTATAAAATAATCAACAACTGTTGAACAGTTTTCGAGCAAAATCTAAACGCATCGGTGAGGTCATAAAAATGACTATATCGTAGCTACTAATTGGTAAGAACGTCTATCAAATAACTTAAAGTTTTTACTGTCCAACAATAATTTATATTTTTATTTATGAGAAAGTTGCGATCCCAAATACAAAGTAAGGTGACTTATAAAAAAAACACTGCACATTTTCATAACGTAGACTACATCGCATCGTCGATTATCATAATTAATATTATTCGTCAATAATATTCATAAGTTTGCGTGCAAGTATTGAAATAACATGCAACAATGTTGTTTTACTATTTCTACATTTTAAAAATAATCATCTTTTATAAAATTACTTGGAGAACCTGTTGCGATGCGCTTCGCATCAGTTGATTGTAGTGTCCATATTTTTATAGAATCGTAGGATGTTTAATTTAACTCCATTTATTGAACTGGAGAATATTTGGTGTCATTGGTTTGGATAGCTAGTTACTTAATCAATATTATTTTCTATCATTTGGATAGGATTCTAATTTGTTTACATACAGGGTTATCGATAATTTGAAAGAAAACCTGTTAAGAAGCCGGCGGCGGGGAGGCGGTAGGTATGGCTCGACGCGCGACTTGTGACTTTTTAGGGTTCCGTACCCAAAGGGTAAAAACGGGACCCTATTACTGAGACTTCGCTGTCTGTCTGTCTGTCTGTCTGTCTGTCTGTATGTCTGTCCGTCCGTCCGTCTGTCACCAGGCTGTATCTCATGAACCGTAAAAGCTAGACGGTTGAAATTTTCACAGAAGATGTATTTCGGTTGCCGCTACAACAACAAATACTAAAAACAAAATAAAACAAATATTTAAGAGGGGCTCCCATACAACAAACGTGTTTCAAAAACTACAAGGGAATCGAGTAGGTCATGAAATTCAAAATGGCTGCCCTATCTGTCAAATATACCAGTCTGCCTTCACTTACCAAAGAGTTTCTTATAAGTTTCAGATTTTCTTTGTGCCAAAGTTTTTTTTTTCTTTTTTTTTTAGTAGTGAGTTCGTATGATGGAAGTAAGAATCGAAGCTAAATATGTCACATTTTCCTATCAAATTTTAAAATTGGTAAACGATTTTAGGGTTCGGTACCCAATTGTGATAGTGGTACGGAACCCTTCGTGTGCGAGTTTCGCACTTTGCCGGGTTTTTTTTTATATAAACTTAATACCTAACAAATAAGCAAAATTCCACCTCATTACAAGGAGGTTAGTTTTGAAAAATAGTTTTTTTTAATATGCCTTCTTTGTAATATGAATAACTAAGTTGTAACATTCCCACATTGTTTTTAGGGTTCCGTACCCAAAGGGTAAAAACGGGACCCTATTACTGAGACTTCGCTGTCTGTCTGTCTGTCTGTCCGTCCGTCCGTCCGTCTGTCACCAGGCTGTATCTCATGAACCGTAATAGCTAGACGGTTGAAGTTTTCACAGAAGATGTATTTCGGTTGCCGCTACAACAATAAATACTAAAAACAAAATAAAACAAATATTTAAGAGGGGCTCCCATACAACAAACGTGTTTCAAAAACTACAAGGGAATCGAGTTGGTCGTGGAATTCAAAATGGCCGCCCTGTCTGTCACATATACCAGTCTGCCTTCACTTACCAAAGAGTTTCTTATAAGTTTCAGATTTTCTTTGTGCCAAAGTTTTTTTTTTCTTTTTTTTTTGAGTGGTGTGGTCGTATGAAGGTATAAGGATCGAAGCTAAATATTTCACATTTTCCTATCAAATTTAAAAATTGGATGTTAATCATTTTAGGGTTCCGTACCCAAATGTCATAGTGGTACGGAACCCTTCCTGCGCGAGTGTCGCACTTGCCCGGTTTTTTTTATTTAAATTTTACCTTATTTTACATCCATCTCTAACATTTATTAGCACTACACTTATGAAAAAAACAACTGTAAAATATTCTAATGCCTATTTAATGTACCAATTTTTATGAATAACAATGTACAAATTGCGGACGGCTAAACGTCTTTTGACAAAGTACCTACTAATAGATTTATTGCCCAGTCCGATTGTCACTCACTCAAAGACCTTTGACATTTCTATTAGGTACCGACTATAAGCAGCGCCCTGTTGTTTCAGCCGTTTAGCTTCTAATCTTGTGAAGACGAGATGGATAGTAACGTTTACGTCTATTTAGGTATGCTTTAATTAAAATTATTCATTGCAATCAGTTCAGTAGTTTTTGTCACTCAAATATAAAAATCAAATAGTACCTACCTATACAACGTTTCATAATATAAGTAGAATTCCTATTATTTTATGATAGTGAGTCATGATGAGTACTGCGTAATTTTGCATTTTTTTTTAATTATCAATAAATTATTTTTTTACCAGTCTATTTATTATGTTAGTAAAATAAGATAGGTAAACTATACATTTGAGAATGGCAACACGACAGACCTACGCAAAATTAGCTTTTTCGAGGACGTCGTTTTTCAAGAAAATGTTGTAAACTGACTCTTAATAACTATGATTTTAATCTGTTCAATCGTGGTGTAATTAGTAATGACGTAACATTTACGTTTGCAAATGAGTGAACACGACAGCGAACGCTACTTGTTACCTATCAACAATATTGCAAATGCAACAACGTTTGTCGATGTACTAAAGGATTAATTACTTAGGAAAGTATTAATAGGAATAATAGGGTATTTCCATTCTAAATATCTGCTTCCATTCTATACTTCGTTTTATTAATTGTAGACTACGATTTCACGCAATTTCTTGAAGTAAATATGTCAAAGATAAAAAGCCAAAACGTCAGATTATAGTCGGAAATTAATAAACGTACTACTATGTTACTTTAAACAGTTGGAACTATGTTTTTTTGGTTCGACATATTTTAACTTTCTCATGTACCGGAAATCTTCATTAACCTTACGGTCAATTCAGTAAAAGTCATAGTGATGTCTTACTGATCAATGAAGAGAGTGGCCGTTAGACTGCCTATACTACCTACTCTATTTCAGAAACTAAGATCTAAGGTTGAAACGCCCAGGTAAGAAAGTAAATAATTGTACGCGATTAAGACCCGGGAAAATGTAACTAAGTTTATCTAGTAGTTGCGCGTCTGCATATTAACTTGTCACTCGTCAGTGTCCTGAAACGGAGGCCAACTCTTCGGTGATCAAAGCGGTGGGCCGCGTGACGTCACCTCTTGATTCGCTGGTGTGACGTCACGACTGTGACGATGACAGCTCGATCGAGATTATACCTTGTGATACAGTCAGGGGTAATATCTGTCCGCAACATTATTATTGCGGACAGATATGAAGCCTGAATGTGTTTTTATATGTAGATATTAATCGTTAGTAGACTTAAGAGATTCTTCTTCTGATAATTACAGAATGCACTTTAAACGTTTTTTGAAGGATGTCAGTACAAGACCTAGTCACCTTTTTTATAGTAAAAAAGTCTCAAGCATGCCTCACTCCTGTTAAAAAATATTTTTAGGATACCTCTCTACACGTTATTTTTTTCGAAAACGGTTTGAAGTAACTTTTGTAGGATCACTGTAACAAAGTTTCGCTAAAGCTTTTAGAGAGTGATTTCTTGCATAATAGAATTACCAATTGCAAAAACAAATAGTAGAATACAAAATAAGTTTTGTCGTGTTTTTTACACACAAAACACGAGAAAACCACTTTCTCACCTAATAGTAAGTGATAATATGGTCTAAGATGTAACACGCTCATCTAGGAGAAGGAAGACGGCAGTGGAACAAGATCCGAGTGATCCGTAGTGGCGGCTAATCCTTAAAAGTATTTGCGTTCAATATTTATAAAATTATTCCACAAAGCCATCAATTTAAAAATAGCGCACCGGTAAGTACATTTGCATGGTGTAACAGTATGCTTCATTTTCATTAAATTTAAATGTAAAATTATGCATAAATTATAAAATGTAACTTGAATTGATATTAAAGTAAAGGCCGTTTGCCAATTATACAGGCTCGTTGTAGCTTGTAAGTAGTTTTACAATGTACGGAGCCAGTCGGGCTGCTTTAAAAATATCGACGAGTAAGTTTACTCAAGTTCCTATATTATACTAGTTAAGTACTTGGCTTGGAATAATACAGGCGTTCTCTTTGACGACCTCTGTCGTTGGGCCACAGAGCCTCAACACGCTTTTTTATATATACTAAATAATTCCCCTTCCTTAAGTCTTTTACAATCATTGGTTGCCTGGAAGAGATCGCCCATTGTGTCATTTCGTTTTAAGTTTTCTTGTAATTTGTGTTTTTTGTACAATAAAGCGTAATCGATCTATCTATTCATAAATAAGACCTTAATCATCAATTAATAAATAAAAGAATTTGCATGATTTGTTTAAGTAAAAAATACTAGAATCTGCTTTAAGGTTTATAGCTGGATTTACAATTTGTGGAAATTAAACTATTAGAATCTAAAACGCGATTACACTAATAACACCGTTTCCAAATTCGTGAACAAGCCGAAATTATAGGCGAAATATTGAGCTACCTATGCTGAAATACCAATTTGTCTATATTTGAAAATTGGCTTTGAGAATACCCCGAGCAATACAAGTACAACACCGCTGCGATTAAGGGGGTGCCCCCTTAACCGCAGCGGATTTAAATCCGGTATCACTTTCACCGGGTTCAAATCCTGCTGTTGAAACATTGAATTTTGCTAAATTAGTTTTACACTAGCTGTGTCCCGCGATTTACCCGCATAAGTTTCGATACCGTGTGAATTAAAAAAAACCCTTTCTTATAGTTTGCCTTCGACATAAAAAAGCACTCTCCAAATTTCAGTTCTCTATTATCAGCGGCTTAGACTGTGGTTGATCAATAAGTCAGTCAGTCAGTCTCTTTCTAAAATCTAATAATAAAGAAAGATGTTTCAAAGATGTAAGTCTTGATCCCTTTAAAATATCAGCAGAACAAGCCTATGAGTTATTTAATCCAGATCTCCAGCATTTTTTTTTATTTTTAGTGCCCTGAATCGCCCTTTACTTTATACAAAAAATAATTTTTGTTAATTATTTTTTGCATGAAGGAGTAACAAAACTTGCACACACATACACACATATTATTACACTTATAATATTAAGTAGAATAGATTCTAATGACCTCGAAACATTTAGTGCCCGGTTTTCGAATATTGTCTGTCCACAGTTCCCTGCTTACCCTCCCCCGGCTTTATCGAATAATGAATCCTGTTTCAACTACTTAGAGTCGGAAATAGAAAGTAGAATGTTAAAGAAAGAGCACGTGAACCTGAACACATCTGTAAGATGTCAACGCACTCATAAATATGTAATATATTTGAGTAGGATTGATACAGTGTCCTTTTAATAAATTGTATAAGTATTAATAATGTAGGGACAATTTTATTATGTAAAACAGCCTCAAGTCAACTGCCAAAGCTATATTTTTTTTATATTTTTATCTACACTACCTAATTATTTTGTACTGAACTGTATGTCAGCACTCCTTTCATTTTCTTAATCTGTGGTAATCGTACTATTATTCATTAAATTCTCGAATTCGATGTTATTATGATATTCGAATGTCGAACAGCTCGGAAAAACAAACAACGCTAGCGTAAAATTCTTAACGCAAAATAAAGCGCGTGGCTCAAAAGAGAACGCGATGGCGAAGCACTGTGGTTGGCCTCTGCCCCATAGGAAATTAAGTCAAGTCACACAAAAACCGCTGAACCGATCGCGATGAAACTCAGTCTGTCAAAAGCTAGACTAAAGACCTGGGACTAACACATAGAATATTTTTATCTAGATATTCGGGACTTTGGCGGATAAAGCTGCGGGGCGCTGCTAGCTATCCATAACCTATCCAACTCATATAAAAGTGTCATGCAGTAGGTACATATAATCACGACAAAAACCATTGCAAACGAGAATACGCTTACTATTGTTAATTTGAAAACCCTGTCGTCGACGTAAAAATATTTACAATCTCAATTGTCAAAGAGATTTTTGTGCCAATAAATTGGTTACATCGAAGATAATTTTATTATCCCTTTTAGCGCAGTTTACTTCACAGTTAGTGCGTCTCTGAGTCTCTGGTGCTCTTTTAGTGAATGTATACAAAATGCACAATGGTGGAACATTGAACAAACGAGACACTGACACAATACGAGCAATGACTCACAATAGCGAATTAAGTATTATTTTAAATTGACGTAATTGAAAAATATGCAGTGGCTCGCGCGCTCGAATAAATTGATTCATGTTATAATATTGACAAAGAGTAAGAAATATACAGATACACTACTGGCAGATGTTACATATTTTCGATTCAAGTTTCGATTTGTAACTTAAATTGAAAGAATTGTCAACATTGTCTTAATGAATATTAAGCAAAGTTAATAGCAGAAGGTTCATTCTGCTTCTGCTGAATTTATTTGACTGGTAAATGTCACGATAAAATAGCGCAGTAAAGCATTCCACAATGATTTTAAACCTACATGGATGGCTTAGCACAAAGGCTGCTTTAACCTTGCAACCGTAAAACAAGGAGCAGCGAATGAGATAGATGATTTTTTCAATGTTTTAAGATGACGTACCCAAAGGGTAAAAACGGAATTATTTTACTAAGACCCCACTATCCGTCTGTCTGTTACAAATATTAAAACCGATTTTTTAAAATTTATTTCCTAAGTATGGGTCTGAATGTCGGAAAATGAAGCAAATCCAATCAGAGTACATAAGCGAGAGAGAAAAACATTGGATAGGTAGATAACTATCATAAATGTACCTAATTATTAATATGCAATTGCAATAGATTAGGTATAGTTACTTATTTTATTTGTAAGTTTTCAATTTTGTTATATTTCAATGTATGTTTGATTACACCAACCTACCCAATTTATAAACGAAAATGTCTTAGCTGCATTTCGCAACACAAAAACTTGATCTTTGAGAGACGAGGGCCAACGTACCGGCGCAGAGCGGTCACGAAAACGAATAAAATGATCTTTATTGTCGTGACAATGTTAGGCACTGTCCAAAGCGAGTTATAATATTTACGTATTTTTTATCGTGAGAATCGATGGTAATTAATTAACTTACTACAAGTATTTTCTGTGCATATTTAAGTATTAAGATTATTAAGATACACCTACAGAGAGGCGCACAATATGATTTTCCAAGGCTTTTACTGGAAGGAAAGATACAGGGCAAGCGAGCCCAGGGTAGGCAGAGGCGGACGTGGTTCGATGACTTAAAAGACTGGACTACCAACAACTAAAAGCTGCAGCAAAGGATCGGAAATACTTTCACCAATTGACCGCCGACCTTCCTTAGAAGATGGCACCAGATGATGATGATGATGATGATGATTATTAAGATGAGAATCTGAAATAATAGGCTTGCGGAGTTTTAACTCGATCGAGAGACGCGCTAGATGCAAGCGACGCGGTTTAGTTTCAGATTATGGTCATGAAATCTGCTCCAGAGAATTGAGCCCTGTGTTTATGAACTAATTATTAATAGGGTACAATTAGGGGGCGTCCATAAATTACGTGAGGTGTTTTTTGACATTTTCTTCCCCCCCCCCTCCCTGGTGAGATGTCGTGAGATTTTATTCAACCCCCTCCCCATCCTATAATCTCACGTGAGATTTTCAAAATGTGGGTTTCTTACGTAAACGCGTTGGATTGTTATTATAAAAAAAAAAAATTGCTTCAGAGTGTGTTCAGTTACTGGAGCAGTAAAATACAGCTCCGGTAGCAGAATTTTTTTATCAGTGTGTACAATCTGGATGGACCAAAATAGTATATATGTTTTTGTTTCAATCAGAAAAAAAATTGCGTGATATTTGCCGAGACCCCCCCCTTCCCCAACGTAAGATTAGATGAGATTTGACTCGACCCCCTCCCCCCCTTAAACACCTCACGTAATTCATGGACGCCCCCTTACCAGCACGCGACAATTACTTTTAAAGCAACTGCAAAGCAACAGATTTTTGTCCTTTGTAACTTACTTGTCGTATCCAGTGTATATTCAGGACTAGGAAGGTAAGGAGTTTGTAACTTTTGTGAGTTCGTAAAGCCCAAAATAAACGGGCGACACTGTCACTTGAACTTTACTTTAGAGCCCACACCTACAGTACACTTTATGAAGAAATTTGTGCATGTGTAGTGTAGTGTCAGTGTCGCCCGTGTATTTTAAGCTTTAGTAAAGTTTATACAGGCGCCAAGTGCGAGCTGACACGCGCGTCGAGGGTTCCGACCTATTATGCATAACAATAATAAAAAAATCTAGTTTGTTGTATGGGAGCCCCACTTGACCATATATTTTATTCTGTTTTTAGTTGTTGTTTGATGTTATAGTGGTAAAAGAAATACATCATCTATTAAAAGTTTAACTGTCTAGCTATCACAATTGATGATATACAGCCCGGACAGACAGACAGACAGACAGTGAAGTTTTAGTATAATGGTCCCGTTTATAACCGTTTGGGTACGTACTAGATTAGATATAAATCTTAGGCACCTAATTATGGTACCCAAAAGGTTATATAGCTGCATTGCTTCTTTGAATAGTTATTTCATAAAATAGAATTTAATTTGAATTCAGTATGGTTTTAAAAGGTTTAAAAGACTTAAGAATTCTATTTTATCTTTAAAAATAAAACAAAAAAACGTGTGGCACTCAGGGACTGCCGCGGTAAAGCTATTGCATAGCATTTTTTTATCAACGTATGCAATTATATTTTTTTTGTACATAGGCAACATGGGGGTGTTAGGTTTTATTTTCGTTACGGAATTACTTGATTCGGTGGCCGCGCTCAAAGCCCGCGATAAAAGCTATGCAATAGCTTAAAAATTACAATGCATTTATTTAAGAGGAGTATATCCGCCAACGACCTTGAAACTGAAAATCCCTGTCGGGCTCATCGAAAATTGTTGATTATTTCATGACGGAATGTCGTAGAACTTTTTTTTGTGCACAGATTGTAGGTGACATTGTTTCCTACATTTTGGTGTAGTTTTAAGACAAGAACCTCCTACTGGTGCAAAGCCTATCCAAATTTTAGACAAAAAATGTCTGATTTGGCTAAAATGTCGATAGGCTTCAATACGTTTAGACATATTTGTATGGAAACTGCACTAAAATATCGGAAACAATGTCGCCTACAATCTGTACACAAGTTCTACGACATTCCGTCATGAAATAATCAACAATTTTCGATGCGCCCGACATGGATTTTCAGTTTTTGAGAATAGGGCCCTTAACCGAATCATTTTTACATTAAAAAACTGAATTTATTTAAAACCTACGGAGAGTAAAACGTGCTCCAGTTTACATATTTGTCTGCCGCCGCACCCCAACAAAAAGATATTAACAAAATAACTACATATATTAATATTCATAATAATTCTTCGAATCTACACCCAAAACAGGCTAAGTCTAACCTACAAACCATAGCATTTCAAATCCTAACTTCTAAGAAAATATTTGTAAGAAAAAATCCGTGATGATAGTTTCATACCACATTTTTATAACTTTAATGACACGCTGCATCTCGGCTAACGTATATTTTTTAGGGTTCCGTAGCCAAATGGCAAAAAAACGGGACCCTTATAGATTCGTCATGTCTGTCTGTCTGTCCGTCTTAGAACCGCATAAGGATTTTCACACAAAAATAGAAAAAAAGATTTTGGGGTTCCCCATATACATAAAACTCAAAAAAAAAACAAAAAAAAAACACTCCGTTACGTGTGGGGTATCTATGGATAGGTCTTTACAAATGATATTGAGGTTTCTATTTTTTTTTTCTAAACTGAATAGTTTGCCCGAGAGACACTTCCAAAGTGGTAAAATGTGTGTCCCCCTGGAACTTCTTAGCTAAGAGAATGATAAAACTAAAAAATATATATGATGTACATTACCATGTAAAACTTCCAACGAAAATTGGTTTGAACGAGATCTGGAGGGTTACTGCGGTTCTTTCGACACGACAACGATACGATAATTCCAGCCGATACGATGATTTTACTGTCACACTGTGATAGTAGGGTGACAGTAGAATCATCGTATCGGCTGAAATTATCGTATCGTTGTCGTGTCGAAAGAACAGCAGTAACCTTCCTGGCTAGTGTTTTTTAACCGTAAACCGGAATTGACCTTTCATTCAATTCAAATTGTACGGAACCCTTCGTGCACGAGTCCCATTCGCACTTGTTTACTTATATTATTCACGTCGGCAATTATACCCGTCGAAATGACTGTATACAATATATAATAAGTAACTAATTTGAGGCCATTCATACTTGTCTTATTATTATATTATAATATTATGGCTTGGAATGGGTGTTTTTATATGAATTCGGTGCAATTATAGACGGAACGTCTCAGTGATATAGGATGATATTAGAGATGTTTTTTTTGTTTTAAATAGTGTTTTTTTTTAGTATCTAAATTATTCAGTATGTCCCGGGCACTACGGAGCCGGACTTCTTCGTGTGAACGGCACCAAACTGTCTATACCTACTACAGAGGCTTGGCCTAAAACTCGGCACAGGCTACTGCCCTAGAACTGGACTAGTCTCTGTTAGAGACTAGAAGGAGAAAGGTCGCCTGATTGGAATCCATTTAAACTCGTCTCTGACGGACGAGCTTCACCAGTTCCAAAGACAAACTGTTCAAGAAATCTATATCTATAAAACGCTTTGTCCTGACTGACTGACTGACTGATCAACGCACAGCCTAAACCGCTGATAGTAGAAGGTAGAAATTGGAGAGTGTGTTCGGTATGTGACGTGGGCATCTGATAAGAAAGGGATTTCTGAAATTCCTACGGGATAGGGCCATGTGCGAGTGAAACCGTTATTTATTTGTTTATGATTTACGTCGTTAGAATCAATTTCTAGGTTATCTAAGCAGAACCTGAAATAAATACTTATTACGGTCATCATAAATACTTGTATCCGGCGGGAATCGAACCCGCAACCTTCGGAGTCACAGTCGTTATTGGATAAAGATGACAATTTGCAAGAATGACAGTCAATTTAAATGATCTTGTCACAAATTGAGATATTTTTCTTGTACATAGACCCATTACATAGACTGCAATGGGAAATAATAGAAACATAGGGTTGTGTATCAGGTAGGTACGAGGAAGGATGTAGTACATTGTCCATATTGCTCTGATGCCCCTCATCAGTTGCATTCAGAACCATTGTTTATCATATGCAACAGCAATACTACAAATGGTATGTTATTTTTTCAATTAGTACCAGTTAGTTGCATAAGTTATTTGTATTGAGAATTATAGGTGTATACAGTGAGTATAAGTACTAGAGGCACGTGAGTAAAGAATATATGAAGCCATAGAACTGGAGGGGTACTTTAATTCTACGAAAGAAAGAAAACCTGTCATCCACCCGTCCGTTTATTTTTGGACGGTTTTGAAGGACGGATGACAGATTTTCTTTCTTTTTCTTTCTCTAGTACCTTCTAACTAGTAAACCTATAAATCTCAATACAAATAACTTATGCAAGTAACTGGTACCACAATTAAAGTGAATTTTCGGTTTGAATCGCGTGGTGTTTATTACTTTTAGCATTGTTACAACGCTCAACGTTTCGAGACCTTTCCAGGTCGCTTCTTCAGGATTGACAGCACGCGATTCAAACCGAAAAATGTCTTTAATTTCAATACAACATCGCGAAAACAGAAGAAAACTATAACTGGTACTAATTGAAAAATAACATACAATTCGTAGTATTGCCCTTCTGGACTGTTCTCTATTAGAGGCTAAGATCTAAGGTTAATCTAAGGGATGAAGCTTCGTCTCAGTTCCTATTCTTTACTCATGTGCTAGAGGTGATGTCTCAAATATATTCGTAAAGGACACGCCTTAATCTATACCTATCTTAGAAATGCCTTGTCCCGTACAGCCTAAACAGCTAATAGTAGAAAGGGCTGTTTTGAGAGTGTATACTACGTTTTTTTAAATTTCAGACTTTACTCTGACGATTTGGTACCTTGCAGTCGAGTTTTAGGGTTCCGTACCCAAAGGGTAATTTTTATTTAGTTGAATTAAAATTACAGAAAGTAGTGCCAAATCGTAGTCTACCGTTAAAAACGAAGCATAGGAACGATTTTTACCAACTTTTCCCTGTGGTTTCATACGCTTCACCCCAAATTATCTAATCTCTTTGTCTTTTCCTTAGGTACTGAAATTGACCAAGATCACTACAGCGGTTTTGTGGTTTTTTTAATATCACTAACCGCAGTAACTTTGGAATCGACCTGACATCAACATTCAGTTTTATTATTATAATAATTTCATAAATAAGTATTGTTCTCTTTACTTATAATATTAATGTTATGAATTCTTTGCGTGTACAAATAATAATAGACAGTGAATTATAACTTTATAATAAAAATAGAATAAAAAGGTCAGAAATTGATGTTTTGTATTTGCATAGCACTTGAGACATGCCTGAGATGGAAACAGAGGAAGCGAGTGATCTTATATTAGGGGTTTCTTTTTAGGGATTAGTACTTAAACTGTAAAAACGGGACCGTATTACTGAGACTCCGCTGTCTACCCGTCTGTCACCAGGCTTGTACCTCATGAACCGTGATAGCTAGACAGTTGACGTTTTTACAGATGATGTATTTCTATTGCAGCTAGAACTAAAAACAGAATACAAAAAAAACGTGTTTTTGTGAAAGGTAATGGTACGGAACCCTTCGTGCGTGAGTCTGACTAGCACTTAGCCGGTCTTTTATATGTTTCTAGGTAAAAAAAGATAAAGAGAAGTTATCTTAAACTTGTCTTGAAATAACAATGAAGTCGATATTAAGTCGCTAAGTTCTTAAACAATTTTAATAAAATAGTCAACTATTTGATTATTACCGCCAGGGAATTTCAACTCAGCGTTGCCTGCCTGCTCAAATGGCAAAAAATCGCGAACAATATACCTATATAGTAGATACTTATAAAACTAATGTTTCCACTGTTATAAATTATAAGGAAGTACTAAAAATTAAATTGCTTTTTAAATTTCCAACCGCTATTGCTAGAGGCGAAAAAAACCTTCCAAAGTAACGCAACGTCCAATTTCATAGGATAAATTAGTATTTATAATAAATACGCATTCGAAGAACCACGAAAAAACACCTTAACACAAAGGAGAAAAGTCTTTATTGGCACCCCTCGGATATGTCCAAAACGTATTTTCATCCCATCGTTTACATAAACGTCGAGAAATTTATTTTTTTATTTAAATATTTGCATTCCCGACTGTTTTATTTCAAACGAACCAAACCAAGAAAGATAATATTTAGAGAATTTTAATAGCCATCTCGTCGAAATCCTTTTTTTTTTGTTGGTCCAACTTACCACTGTTATTGTAGGTAATGACAAACTCCGTACTATCTTTTTTATGCGTTTATTTATTTGGGACGCCCCATTTGAACCATTTCCGATTGTTTGAATATCATTTTAGAAAAATAGGTTCTTGTTTATAATTTAATTTAGCGTTGGAACAACCCCGTTTTCCACAAAGCTATACCTACAGCCAAAGTGACTTTTTGCAAATGTGATATTTAGTATATGTAGCTTTCGTAGAAGCTACTTTTTGCGAAAGTGACATTATGCGAAAGTGTTCGGTGAAATTTTTGCGAAAGTGAGTCAAGACTCAAGACCATCTAAATTTTACGAAATATGTATAAAAAAGTGTGTGTGTGTGTGTTGTATGTGTGAATATGTGTATGTGTGTGTAAGTAGATTAAAATTTAAAATAAGTAAAAATCACGCGATTGACCCGGCAAAATATAAAATTATGAGTTCAAATCGTGTTAGTTTAATAAGATTATTAGTAAGTAGATATTAAATACCTATAGGTAGTTTAAATTTAAAACATACGTATCTCAGTGTTTGTAAGTTCGGAAGACTAGGTACCTACTTCACGAAGGTTCCGTACGTTTTTGGACTATAATGTTGCGCTTGTGTGGTATTGTATAATTGCGGTGTAAGTTTGGCAACCGGCAGTAATCAACGGGCCTCCCTGCACCATTGTAATAATGCGAGAGAGGGAGACAACAATATTATTAGAAAGGCACAATCGTTGCCATTACGTTGAATAAAAAGAAAAGTTATTATATTTTTTATTGGAGGGCCTCCACCCTCGCGGCGGCCGCCAAGAGGGTTATTTTTATTTTATTTGAAAAGTTTATTTTCCATTTTGTTTCAACTTGTATTCGCGATGTGAGGGTGAAACTCGACCGTCACGCACTCTCTCTCAATGACTCACTAATGCGTACGATACCATTATATTTTTATATTTAAACTTTTGCTTGAACAATATTAAAATGGGAAAAGTTCGCGAAGTGTTTTATTGTGAGCTGTGCAGGGCCGGTTTATTGTGCTAATATGGTTCTAGCTATTGTAATGGTAACGCGACCTAGGTACCTATATGTGGCACTGAATGCGGGTGTTCGGCGATGAGCGTTGCGTGGTAGCGGGTAAGCGGTGTGAGAACCACCCTTATTCAGATTTGTAATAAACTGCAAGTCAGCCGTCTACTTTTGTAACTTTTATAGCTATCACTTTATGAACTAGCTCATGGGTTCACAATGTAGTAGATATAGATAGATTAATAGAGACATTTCTAATATTCTAATAGGTATGGGTTGTTGTTTTACATTTTTAGCCGACTTTAATACAACTGAAGAAGGAGGTTCTAAATTCGTAATAATAATTATGTACGATTATTGTCAATTTAAGTAACCAAAATAAATATTCACATTCAAATAAAACGGAGAAACATTTTTCAATGAAAAAATGTTACTCCGTTTTATTTCATTTCGAATGAATATTTTGGAAAACCTTGCAGTGGTGGGGACCCTTTAAAGGTAGAAAACTAATTTTTTCATAATTTATTTTGGTATTAAGTTTGTATGGAAATGGTAACAGTCGCCACGTTCTTAGGTGTATGGATTTATATTTATTTAATCAAAATGATTTGAGATAATGGTTAAACATTTTAATTGATTTTTATCTCCATTATCTACTGTCTATAAAAATTAAGCTTAAGTTATAGCTTTATTTATACTATTCTAAATAAATAATAAATAAATAAATTCTGTGAACAACACACAGCGCCATCTAGCCCCTTGGTAAGCGACTAAGCTTGTGTTACGGTGACTAGACAACGGATATAATACTTATATTTATTTTTCTTTTGTAAATACATACATGTTATACATAGAAGGACACCCAGACCAGACACAAATATTTATTTTTAAGCATAAATACTTGCACCCGGCGGGAATCGAACCCGCAACCTCCTGCATTGCAGTCGCGCTCTCGCACGACGCGCCACAGAGGTCGTCAAAGCACAGCACAGTCCCGCGGTTTCATCCGCGTAAATCAGAATCCCGCGGGATTTTCCAAAATCCCTTTCTAAGTGGATCCATACACACCACAAAGAACACATTCACCAAATTTCATGTCTTTAGAACCAGCGGTTTGGGCTTTGCATTGATGTAAAAGTCAGTAGTTTTATAATATACTAGCTGACCCGGCAAACGTTGTTTTGCCTTATAAATTATAGATAGTAGCCGATTCTCAGACCTACTGAATACGTATACAAAATCTCGTAAAAATCGGTCAAGCCGTTTCGGAGGAGTACGGTAACTAACACTGTGACATGAAAATTTTATATATTAAAAATAAAAGATAGATAAACTCGCACAGCGATGATCATAATAGTGATCAACTCGACCAGCTAAAGGTCTCCAAATTCTCTGGGTTTTACAAAATTTCTATTCGAAACCCACACAAGAATAAATATTATTAACAACCTTCTTACAACTAACTACCCGACAAAGTAATTCTCAAACATTGGCCCCCTAACACCTCGAAATGGTTACGTGTGGCCAAAACTGAAGTAGGTCTGAACCAGTCCAGCTTCTAATGCAACCACCCAAACTCTGTTTACTTACAAAACCTACCTAAGCAGGGCACCCAAACACCCGCAAACTCACTGTTGACCCACCATCAAAAACATTAGGTTACAATAAAAGGTAAAACGCATCTAATTGTTATAAAAACAAGGCCCACTGGCCAGCCCATAGTATGATTTAAACCATAAAACAATTTCACACGCCCATGTGAAATATTTAATATTATAAGTAAACTTAAGGGTATACCGGATAACTTCGACCGGTCTGTCTTGATACTTGATGTTTTAAATATCACTTTCGTATATACTCGTGGTCATATTTTAATACCTGTTCTTGTGGTTTAATACAGTTTCAAGCTACTATAATTAACTTATCTCAATTTACCATAAAATGTGTCAGTCTTTAAGGTATGTATGGGTTTCGTATTATCTTTCTAATATTTAAAATTTCCATGTCACAGTGTTAGTTACCGTACTCCTCCGAAACGGCTTGACCGATTTTTATGAAATTTTGTATTCGTATTCAGTAGGTCTGAGAATCGGCTACTATCTATAATTTATAAGGCAAAACAACGTTTGCCGGGTCAGCTAGTTATTTATATAAATTTTTAAAAATACACTGCACGCTACACTTGCACTCTACTCTACAATGACTTTACCAATAAAAATCACCAAAATAATAGAAGATTTTTTTTAATGTGTGATAAGCGGCTATGTCTTCTTGAAACTCTTTTTTTGAGGATACGAGGGACCAGCGACTCTTCACTAGTTAATTATAGCACAATTTGTAAGAATATAAGTGATGATTTTGTATCTGTACCTTTCATATCGCATTCACGCATAATTTTCCTATATTTAAAGAGCAAGTATCAATTAACATCCATCGTCATATTCAAAGGTTCCTTTCACGCATTCACAGTGAGCTTTTGTTTGAAAATATATTTAAATACTACTCAGGTATGTCTGTGTGTCCGTACAAAAAAAAAACACAAACACACCGGACGAATACATTTTCTGAATTTGTTATTTTTTTTGATCTCAACCGACTAATATAACGAAGAAACAACATAATTTTGTTTTGAAACTAAGAAAACCTAGGTACCTTAAAAGCCCGACAAAGGTACACGAGGAGTTTTACCTTCAGTTTTGCCTGACCAGATATGAATCCTTTTCTTGTACGAATCCCTATGCGAAAGCTAAGATATTTTATAGTTTGTATATGTGTTTGAATCACGGAAAAACTACTGAACCGATTGCGATGAAACTTGGTATAGCTGGAGATCTGGATTAAAACATAGTCTACTTTTATCCCGCTTTTCATACGAAATCGGGACTTACGCGCGTAAAATCACCAGGCGCAGATAGTCTAATATATTTGTAACATCACACCTCAAACCCAGTTGTTTAGTTTGGGGTTACATGCGGTACCATGTGCAACACCCTAGTACCTATTAATTAATATTATTTATTCAAGTAAAGTTATTCCGGGTAACTTTAGACCACATAAAAGACAATTTCCGGTAGTTTGTACTTACATGTTGTTGAGGTCATTTTAAATAAAATGACCACAAAGTCATTGTTATTTAAGTGATCTTGCGATGTTGGAAATACCGATTAAAATACTTACTTAAAACAAATTATGTGTGAATCGAGATAGAAATCGTATCTCAGGATTCACACATGTGGGCTAAAGTTTGAGGTAACATTAAACCAATTTTTTTCTCAGCTTAAAAACTCATTGTATCACAATATTTTACTAATATGGGTGAAATGCTCATTAAACTCATTCAAATTCACAATAATGATCACATGAGCAGTCTTTGCACAGGATGTGGACCAATCTTCCAACGCTGCTCTAATTTTACCCAAAATTACTGTATTAATTATGATTACTCTATGTCACAAAAATGATGATAGGTAAATAAAATATCATAATTCTGTATAAGACAACGAAAAATGATTAAATAATCTTAATCCTCACAACTCCACAAGTGTTTCGTTCTATCACAAACTGTTCAAATAAAACCTACCTACATCAACTAACATATTTTATCTATACACTAGCAGAGTCCCGCGGTTTCACCCGCGTAAGTCCTGATCTCGCGGGATTTTCTAAAATCCTTTTCTTACTGGATCCGTATAGAAAGGACAACAAAACACTGTTTGTGTTCTAAAAACTTTAGACATCTGGGTACACAGTCGCTAAGTTTGTGTAACTAACGTTGTCCCACTACTCCCACTAGATGGCAGAATAAAAAAAGAACCAAACTTTTTAAATAAAAATGTCCTATTGTCCATAGAAGTTAATAGCCGGGCCACAATAAACACGGCCTCAATTTGACAGCCGTGCGATCCGCTTTGCGCTTTACATTACACGTCACGCGTCTCGTGTTGCATTCTCTTTCATTTTCATACAATGTAAGAGAGAGGGAGATACGCACGCAAAGGACGACCGCTTTGATTGTCTTTTGTTTTGAGTTCGATCTCTGTATGTGTCTTAAAGTGAGCAAATCAAATTCGCATTATTTTGTCCTTTTTTTGGAGTCGGCTTGTATTTTTTTTTATTTTATCCTTTTTTAGTGTACCTACTGTCGACTGCCGTTATAAATCATCAAAATTGTAAACGTAACTTGAAATATTAAGGAATTTTATGATGAGAAGAGAGTTTTAGGTAGGTACTGCATCAATCTGTCTGTACCTAGTTCTTCAGTGGCCGATTTTATAGGTAGAAGTCAATGATTAAATAATTTACTGCATTCTAGGATGCTATAAGCAGAACTCTTAATTTAGAAGATCAGCTTAGCTTCAGCTTTTCACTAACTTTAAATGGGACCAACTCGAAATTAAAATATTTCTAAAGAAAAAGAATGATCACGATCGAACCTCAGCATAATATGGATTAATCCGGTAACATACACAAAATAAACATCCTAAAAGTCGATTAATAATGCGAACCTCCTTCTTTTTTGAAGTCGGTTAAAAAGAGGTTCAGTTTTAGATCTATTGGTGTAATATGGGTGCAAAACTCAACCAACGCGACAGTTCGGTGTGGCCCGACTTTTAATACCCGTCCAAAACCCGAACACAATAGTTTTAAAACTTTATTTCAAACTGAAAGCAACAGAAATCACAGTTATTCTAAATGTAAAAACTTTCAATTATAAATCCGAAACAATGTCAAATAAATTTTAAAACAATAAATAACTCGTATATTTTAGTTTTTAGCGTTTGTTGTAGGTATAGGAGTTTTGTGAATTCCAGCGATTGTTTAGTTGATTTTAATGCAGTATCAAGGTTGGTCGGGAACAGCTTGCCAAGACTTTGTCCTATTAATTTACGACTGAACGGTGACTAATGTTTTCAAACACAATAACATATTTTTATAAATCGTTCGAGACCTAATAGCTCGTTTACACGGTGCAAGCTGCTGGCTAGACAGTAGACAGCTACTTGTACGCCAGTAGCTCAAGTCGCGTAAGCTGTCTACATAATACAAAGTAGATACTCGCATGTACAAGTCTCTTGTTAGTTGCGTTCTAACGGTGCGAGTTATTGCAGCGTAGCTACTCGACAGGCTGATTCGTACGCTAGCTTGTAAAGTGTAAACGAGCTATAAAGATTTAGTTGCCAATGAGATGATTTTTGTTATGGAATATTTCTATTCTATTTCTATGTTAAACTTTTTGTAGTTTTTTTTAAATTGCTTACTTCTGAATTCTTTTTGGAAAAGTGTATAGTCATTGTTCTAAGGCAGTGGTACTCAAACTTTTTCAGTGAAGGAACCCTTTTGGAAAGCCAAATGTTTTGACGGAGAACTAAAATGTAATACAGTTACTTCGCAAATCGCAAAACTATCGCTATACATTCTGTACTAAAATCAACTTAAACCATGTTTTACCCAACTACGCGACACAAAAGATTAGGTAGCCACATTACGTTGAATTTATTTTCTATTGATGTTTATTTTCTCGTACTTTCACGGAACCCCAGGGTTCTGCGGATCACACTTTGAGTATGGCTGTTCTAGGGTTTTGGATGTTAAATCCGTAAGTAGGTACAATCTAATTGATTCGTGAAATGAAAACAAGAAAGTTTTCGGTTCTTGACAGTGATACATTTGTTTGTTCGTATTAAAATAAAATAGGTACATAATTTATTTATTATTACATTTTTATCAGATCGACTGTAAAAATACAAGATTCAGCATAATTGCTTTTTGGCATGAGGCGTGCTATAAATCATTAGTAACAAAACAAGTTTTAAAGCGTCCCTATGCGGGATTATTTGGGCTAAAAATAGGTGTTGTAACGCCGCGTTCCCATCGCGAGCGAAACGGAGTCATTAATGTGTCAGTTTGACATCTAACGATCGTTTTCATAACGCGAAAGTTACGTATAGTGCGTTTCATCTTTAATTACCTATGCCGTTATGTTGGTAGCAAAACAAAAAAGTCTTGCCTTAATATCTTGAATGTGCTTTACCCTAAACCTTGAACACAGGAAGATTCGTTCATTCATTCTTTATATACAAATCCCCCTAAATTCAAGGTAGCACATTATTTTTTTTGTATTTTGCACTTTTTTGTTTTGCTACCAAGATGACGGCATAGGAATTTAAAGATGAAACGCACTCTACCGATAAAATCTTAAGAGACTACTACGAAAACGCTCGCTCGAAATACAAAGAACCAAAACGTCAGATCGTAGCCTGTAATTATGAAACACATTAAAGATACAAACGAGGTCTATTCTAACAGATGATAACAGAAGAGGACAACTCAAACAGTGAACGCCGAGCGAGCGGTACGGTAGTAGGCACATACTGTGAATTGTCAATGTCTTATTAAAGTCAATAATTGAGAGCAAACAGACGAACAAAATAACTTAAAGAGGAAACTGGTAGTTATATTTCATGTCCTCGCTCTTCTCAAACGAGCGGCCGACCGTCACACCGGGATGTAGATACGTAATACGGTTAGGTTATGTTAGCTAAGACGGCTACTTGGTACCCTTTTGACGTTTTGAAATCGTAGTAATTAATTTTTTTTTGCTACATGAGTTTATGACCACTATTTCACAAGATGGTAACACTTGTATTTATGGTTAATTATAAGTAATTACCTACTTATCTAAATAATGTGTCTTTCACGTTTTCGTTGACGTTAAAATCACTAATAATAAGACCGAGACAGGGTATTGCTTAGCCAAAGTACTCAGATTTCTCTATAAATACGGGTGTAAGTGATTAGATTTAGCACGCGCACTAGAAAAGAAACAGGGCAGCCATTTTGAATTCCATGACCTACTCGATTTGTACTGACCAATCAGAAGCGACCTCACATTGGAATAAAACTCCTTGTTGTTTTTGAAACACGTTTGTTGTATGGGACCCCCTCTTAAATATTTGTTTTATTTTGTTTTTATGTTGTTTTTATGTTTTGTTGTAGAGGCTACCGAAATACATCTTCTGTGAAAATTTCAACCGTCTAGCTTTTACGGTTCATGAGATACAGCCTGGTGACAGACGGACAGACAGGCAGACAGACGGACAGCGAGCGAAGTCTCAGTATTAGGGTCCCGTTTTTACCCTTTGGGTACGGAACCCTAAAAAATGGTCAATGAACGAGTCTAAACACTACGGTAGCCAACGGTAGCCCACCTGGTTTACTCCTCATTCGGTCGTAAAGAAGTAAAAATCACTGACTTTAGCGTGCTTTAGCAGCGCAAGAAGTCCAATTTATGACGATGCGATATGGATATTATTGGCTACATGCGAAAATCGTGCGAAGCTGTGTATAGAAACACCTACTAAAAAGGATTTTATATATTTTTTTAAAGATTTACCTAACCCGTATGTGATTTAGAGCAGTTAATTTCATTTAAAAAATTTAAAACTTGGCGTTGAAACTGGGTCACAATGACACTGTAAATAAAAAAAAGGGTTCGAAAGGGGAAGTATCCATTTGTTAGGGTGGTTCGAAAGGGGGTTGAAAGTCCATCGAGACTTGCATTACTTGCACGACTATTTAGTTAGTAAAATTAGCAAGATTGCATTGAAAGTAGGTTAGTCGGATTTGACATCCCTACATAGAATGAAATAAAGTCTATGTAGCTTTTCCTGTCACTTTGTCAGCTAACTTATTTGACACTACTGTATTTTGTATAAACAGAGTATAGGTACCAAAAAAAGTCAATATAATTAAATTTAAAATACACTAACCACCTTACTTACAAACCAATCATAACTCTTAACGCATTTAATAGCTGTTGATTAAGGCAAAATCTTACTTACAGACGCTACATAAAGTTTTGTTCACTTCGTAAAGTAGCTGTCTAATTAAACATGATGGTCAGGTTGTTTAAAACCATCGAACTTTACGTTACAAAATGGCGGATGTTGAACAGCTGACTTTTGTCATTTGCGAAAAACGTAAGAAATTTGATATTGACAATGACATAAATCATTATTTTGACAGATAAATGACAGAAAAATATGAAAAATTGACAAAAAGAATGAACGATTTCGTTCAAAAATCATCCGAAACTGCAGTCATGCCCGAATACAAGATGAAAACGTTCGTTTAGCTATGAATAAGTAAAGTTTTTTTGATGCACTGAATAAGAGCTGGTATCGACATAGCTAACAAGCGGCTTAAGATTAAATAACGAGACTTTTGTAAGACCTATACCGACTAAAATATAATTGATCCGTCTTAACATCTGAGTACACTTAAATTTCAAGTTTGGCAAAATTTTCTTTCGTTTGTTTGTTGTTCTACTACTGCAGGTCGCATTTCTTAACCGATCTTCAAGAAACTTGGTATATAGTTAACCTAAATCGAGATCGTGGGGGATCGGTGAGATATATAAGACTATCTGACTCGAGTTTTATTTCTATCAAGACAATTTCCGCATCACCTTTCTACGTTATTTTTCTTACAAACTATTATTTTCACCATTTTAGCGGTAACCTAACGTCCAATAGTTATTTTGGGCGACGTACAAAAAAAATAATACGGTTTTTTCGTTCTCTGCTATAGTTAACTATAACGTTTTACATTTTTATTGCACTACGCTCTTTTAATGGCTATAATTAATGTTCAGGGTAATAAACAAAATAATACATATTGTATTGTTTAAAACAAAACTTTATGTATGTAATACACTTTTTAAGTGTAGACTAAACAATAGTGCGTTTTAGAAAGTGTGCATATTTTTAACTTTGTATATTTGAACTAGTAGCGTTCCGTGGTCTTACTCGTTTTAATTCGATCCCTTTTGAGTTTCTGTACAGATATAATAGGTCTATATTATTACCAAGGATGTGTATTGTGAAGTTTAAGTGATTAAGTCTACAAAGTTTTATCCGAATTCTTTCAAATGGTTGGTCAAAAGGCAAAACAATTTATCTCAGTTCTTCTATTTTTATTACAGAGATTATAGCATGAGATAAGTATTAGAAAATTTCAGTCCTCCTTTTCATAACATGTACCTGCCGATAAAAAAACTTGCGAAGGTCATTTCGTATGCATTCGCACGTGTGAATCGACCAATACCTATAGGTTATCGACAAAATTGCATAATTGAACTCATTGACAACTAATAGCGCTCAATAGAGTACAAATACTTTAGCTAAATTGCTATTACCATATCACCTGACCCGTACCACCTCTGTTGAGTATTCTTTATATAGACTTCTATAACGCCTAGTTGGCGAGTGGACGACTCAGTGACAATAGGAAATCTGTATATCACGCTAATGTCCATCCATGGACATTAGAGAACCCTTCTGCAATATGGCAACAGTAGACCTACGCAACTAATAAGCTGTATTAGTCGAGTCCAGAGAGGCTACAATAATCAGGAAATGTGCATTAGTTCGAATGAAGATCCCTCGACGTTCAAGACGTCGATATCTCTACCTCGAAGGTGCATATCATCGATGGGTCGTTACCTCGAAAGATCAGTACCCCGAAATTCTATAATAAAATTGATTTATCTCAACCTCACGGTGAATTTCGTTATTGACTGCTTTTTAAATGTGAATCTTTGTCAGAACATATAACATTTTGTTAACTTAGATTTAAACTTAAGATATAAAAACGCAATTACAAGACAGCTGACGTGTACACGTTTTATTACACATTATTATGCATAATAAAATAGGATTTAACTTTTTGTACAACATAATATATTCTGCTTTGATGAATAATAGAATAAAATTATGATGAGTACAGTCGACCCCGAAAATGTTAAAATTATTATAAATATCTAAACACAAATTAAGTGACTATGTCAGATGTTTTCTTTTGTACCTCTTTTGTAAATCATAAAAGAGGCCTAACATCTAAACAAAGAAACGCCTCTTTTGCTACTTCTTTAACTCTAGTGTGTTATTTTTTTTGTGTTTTTCATTATCTCATAAAAAAACCGAGGCCAAATGCTAGTGGGACTTGCGCACGAAGAGTTCCGTACCATTATCTATACCTTTTATAAATCATAAAAGAGGTCGCGTAGAAATTATATACAAAATAGCGAAATAGATAAAAATCGTTATGGACGATTTTGGAAAACAGTTACAAAAAAAACAACAAAATTTACCAAAAAACGAGAAATAAAAGTGTAATTGACATTTCAAGTCTAAGCCGTAAATTAAAAATAAAATAATAAATTCAAACAAGCGCTATAAAAACACAACAATAAAGCATACCATCGCTCGGTTAATGAATAAAACGAAACAACGAAAAGTTAACTGCTTTTCTAACCGAGCGTCCGTATAAATACGGGCCGCAAGTATATCTAAAACTTACCAACGTCCGACTTCCGCGTGGTTATAATTTATATCCCATATATAAAATTACTTACCTGAAACAGAAAAAACAGCTTCATATAAAAGCGAAAAGATTAAGATTCTTACCTTAGACAGGACTTTTGGAATTATTTTATACAAATGTTAGCTGTAACCAATTACATGTAACCAATTGTCTTCGTGGTTAACATTGTGTGTGTATTGTTTATAGGTACCAAACGTGCCAAATGTTAGACCGTTATGTCAACCTTCACCTGCTAGGCTAGTATAACAACGTGAGAACGTGACGACGAGAAAAAGAGAGAGAACCTTTATGTCGATTCGATAAAATGTATCTCATGCTGTCATGCTAGCCTAGCTGGTGAGACGCTTGCTTACCTAGAAGATACAATAAGAGCTCTACCTCCGACGCTATCCAAACAATTACTATACTATAGTTATTAAATTGTATAGCTCACGCTCACAAAGTATTTTTGATAAAAAGCCACGAGGCACGTCGCTATGGCATCGATTTGAAGGCCCTAAAATTGTACCAACAAGCTAAGAAATACAGATTTAGGCAATGATTCCATTCCCTCGCCTAAAATCTTCACTTTTTTTACTAAGGTGTGACACAATAGGCTGAGCGAAGTGGAAAATCGTGCGAAGTGGAGACGTAAAAGTAAGAAAGCGGACCCCGAGCTCTCGAAAGGGATGCAACCGGGAACATCGCTCGGATGATGATGACACAAAAGGCTGAGCATCTTTGTACAAGCTAGTAAGAAACTATTTGTTTGATTGACCGGTCTATTGTCTAACAATGTTCAAAACTCTTTGTATAAAATGTTTTACAGTTTTGTTGAATTTAGTTCATGATGAAAAAATGGCGGAAGAGTATACTTAATTTTTCAGAGAATGTATTCGCACGTTGATATAGCTTCTACGTAACGATTTAGGTAATAAAAAAAACACCTACCTACCTATGTACTTGAATAATAATAATAATCAAGCTTTTTTAGTTTTGAGGATTACTGAGACTTCGCTGAACCTCATGAACCGTGATAACTAGACGGTTGAAATTCACAGATGATGTATTTCTGTTGCCGCTATAACAACAAAATACAACAAATATTTAATTTATTTATTTATTTACGGCCACACAGATCACACAGACCAGAACTGGCCTCGATGAATTAAAAATATGATGTTATGTTTCCCTGTCTACTATATCTTCGATTTTCGATCTTTGATCTTGTTTCTAGTTGAAATGCCAAACACATTAAAAAAATAAGAAATATGACAGTAACTGTTAAAAAACACAAGATTAAAACATTAAAATACCTATACGCAAGTATACGTTCTAGAGACGTTAATAAATTTATTTAATTAGATCACAAGCAATAAGCGCGCGCGCACAAAAAAAAATACGACTTCAAATTCAATGCGAAACGTCACTTTTAAAAATATATAACATTTTATAATCGTATAATAAAAAAATAAAAATACACTGTCTTTCTGTTGAATGAAAACAAAACAATAATCCCATCCCACTAGTATCATAATAGCGAAAGTTTCGATGTTTGTTTGTCTGGATATTTCTGTTCCAATCTCGTGAAAATTACGGAACCGATTGCGATGAAACTTAGTATGCAGATAGGAGGAGGAGCCCCTGGCTCTAATATAATAAAATGGTATCCAAATTTCGACATTAAAATTCGAAGTCCCCTGTCTCTCTATCACTTACAGTGACATAAGTATGTCTTTCTTTTGCTTCAAACTCACGGTAATATATCTTCACTTTTTGTAGCCGTGTAAAATGAAAGAGGACGCATCTAAACGACTTGTTTCATATTTACATTTTACAACAATAATCTCGGTCTTGGTCGCGAGTCTAAGTACTTACAAATCGTGTAAAGTTTAAAACATTTAGGTACCTACTTGTTATTGGTAAAGGGAAAATCACGGAATGCTTTGTATGTAACTACAAAGCATTGTTGACGCTTCACAAATAAACAATACACGCCATATCGAGGATATTTTTTAGATTTTATTTTATTTATATTTTTTTATTATTCCTGCATTTCTCGATTCGAGAAAATGCAAGTTCAATTAATTAAATTCTTTTGGTTTCAATTAATAATACCACATGACGTCTCTCGGCGTGAAATGTTATGTGGGAAATTTCATTTTCTTCCACAGTCCAAGCCGCGCGATATTGAAGAAATTTCTTGTTGAAAATATTCTATAGGAAATATTTATTGAGTAGATCTTCAATATAGTTCTAAACAATTTTGACTATCCAGTGCACTTTTCGCTGAACGGTCAGTCAAAGAAGAATTTCATTTGTTCGGCCGCAGGATTGTGGGATTACCCCACAATCCTGCGGAAGAGGAAAGAGGAAAGTCTACCTACTCTTTCTCCATACAAACGTAGTCGACAGTTTCCTCCCTGAATAAAGACATTAGAGATAAAAAATGTTTATGCCTTCAAACCTATATCTGTCATTCATGACCATGCCCTAACGTTAAAGTTTTTTAAATTTTCTAATTAGAATAGAAATAAAATTTCAAGTTATTAGAATTTAAAAAAATCAAAACATATGGTCATTGCTGTGGCCTAAACATAATTATTTCCTCTAGTGTCTTCATCCAGGAGGAAACAGTCGACTATGTTTGTAAAGTATGGAGAAAAGAGTAGGTAGACTTTCCCCTCAATAATTCTTGTGTTTACTGGTTTACTGCGATTCTTTCGACACGACAACGATACGATAATTCCGGCCGATACGATGATTCTACTGTCTGTCACACTGTGATAGTAGGGTTGACAGTAGAATCATCGTATCGGCTGGAATTATCGTATGGATTTCGTATCGTTTTCCTCCTCGTGTGAGAAAAAGAGTCGGATTTTTTTTTGTGGGTCGACAATATATATCTTGTGCTCGTATACTACCGTTGCTGATATTTATTACACCTATCCGTCGCTCATGACTTTCAAGGTTCCTATACTACGTTGCTTATAATTGGTTCGTATGGTAAGGACTTACGATTAGATGGGGAATTTTAATCCGTGGTTTAAAACTTCTAGTGCGAATGTATCCAATTAAGGGGGTAGTTTTAACTAACTAACTAAGGGGGTAGTTTTTTAGGTTTACCGTTGGGATTGGTTTAGTTATTAGTGGTAGTGGACTTTGCAAATTTGTTTTTGGGAATGATCAAAGGGTACCCTTTGCTTTGACGGCACCCTAGGTACAGTTGCAATTTACTCTTTGACTGCTGACCTTGAAATAGAAAATCATCGAAAAATCAAACGCTAAATCGAAAAATCATCAATCGCTGAATCAGGATTGCAAACACAACATGCGTGTCCAGAAGTCTAAGGATTAAAATCGAATAGTTTGTTTTTTAAAGTCTGTTTTATACATTGGACCTGTACCTCGTTGTAAAACTCGAGAACTGTAGGTACCCTTAACTATCGTGTCCTTGCTTGTATAAGCTGGGTCACACGAGGCGCGTGGTGTTGGTTTGACCGGAGCAGCTTACCCACCGCACGCAATAGACGTACCTATGCGAGACTTTACGGTTTTAGTAGAGTAGATTAAAAATAAAAAAAATGTCATTTCAAAGAGATATCTTGCTAATATCCGAATGAATAAACGTACTTTGATTTTTTTTTCGGGTTCGATTCCTGCCAGGACCAAGTAGGTATCTCTATCTATGCTTAAAAATAAATATTTGGTCTGGGTGCCTCTCTACGTTAAATAATGTATGTAATTACAAAAGAAAAATAAACTTAAGTATAAAATCCGTAGTTTAGTTACCGTAACACAAGCTTAGTAACATACGACACACACACACACGCAAATACAAATCTTTCCTCTTTATAATATTAGTGTAGATTTATTCCATAGACTAAATTAACTTTATTCTTAAGAGGCACGCCACGCGTTCGGTGTGACACAACTTTATGCGTTTAGGGGCCACATGCTCAGATGTCCCAAATTTAGGGGGTCCAAATAATTGTATGTAGAACGCTATTATTAGAGGTTGCATCCGGCTTTGCTCTAACTACGAATTAGATATATGATTTACTAACAATAATACAATAAAATATTTTATTATGTATGACAGGTGCAACAATGCGTGCGATTGTTACCGATAAAAATGTTAAGCTGAGAACACACAACATAACGGTTACCGGGAACGTTTTCGAACCGGGATTTTTGTATTTTTTTTCTAACTTCTATAGGTGCAAGAGGGGTCCACTCCTGTACCCGTATCACCTATCTAGTTGATAACTGAGTTTGATAGGCACTTTGTTACTATCTGATGCGATAGTGGTTAAACCATCACTATAAAAAGGAAACGGTGAGATTCGTTTAAAAAATGGTATTCCCATCAAAGAACTATTTTCAATAAACAAATAATAAATACCTAAATCAAAGCGAGAGCCGTCGCAGGCTAAAGCTATTACATCAAATAAAACGAAGTCAGATTTCGTAAAAATCTAACAAAGAATGAGTGTTATTTTTAGATGAAATTAACGCACATTATGATCGTACGCGCAGCCCGTTCGTGAATCATTTTCTGATGAGGCCGCGGTTCTAGCGGATAGCGCGAGCGATAGCGGTTTGACATTATTTTAATTTTAATGTACAAAGGGGTATTGTGCCAGGTATTCTTTTGTTCTTTGGCGCCGGGTACGATCAGGGGTGGTTTATTTGATTGACTTTGTGTGTTGTTGTATTGTTGTTTATGTGGAATTTTATGAATTAATTAACTTATATTTGAATTTAAGTTGAATTGACATTTGAATTTGGTCTTAAACATCTACCTGCGTTGACCTGGGGGTAATTCCTGTATTAGAATTGTTCATAATTTTATTTCAACATCATTAGGTACCTAGGTACAATTGCAAACAATAGGTACCTACGCTAAAAATGAAACTATAACCACAGTTTATCTAATCGGCGCTTACTTTGCTCTACTATAACTTTACTGCAACGTTATTGGCTCATAATGTTCTCTAAAGAAAATTTTATCGACAAATGTCAAAAGGATTTTTTATTGGTTGGCAATCGGCAAATTTAAAATTGCAGATTGACTGTAATTATTTTGAGACAACATTTTGAACAATTTTTATACGCGGATAGCATCTGCGCCCGTTGACTACGACCCGCCCCTTTCGGCTCTGCCTTACCAAGAAAAATTCACGAGTTATCTTGTCGGACTATGGAAGTTTATCAATGGACTCATACTAATATTATAAAGAACTAACTTTGTTAATATGTATGTTGGGGGTAATCTCCGAAAACACTGGACCGATTTTGACGAAATTTCGTATGAAGATCTTTGGGAGTAACATGAGCTACGTTTTACCTAGATACTATCACGGGATCGAGACTTGCGCGAAGAACAACTAGAATCTTTAAAAAAACCAAACCCGCTTACCGCTCGCAACATAAGCCAACCCTGTATCGAGCCACGTCATCTCACAACAAATATTTTCCACAGAATGTATTCTATTTTGTTAGCTTTTGTTATTAAAACAATTTTATCTTAGCCCACTTACTTCGTAGTACCTCAGGCGGGTCGGTTTGGTGCTAAAATGTTTAACTACTTAGAAAGCACACATTGATACACGGACGGAATGAAAAATTACTTTAAGAATACCAAAGATTTTGAGATTTTAGACCAGACAACAAAGCGTTCATGGTGTTCTACTACTTTGTAACTACTCTTTTGGTCTTATTAATAAACGTAGAGTAAGGTCGGAGTAGTGAAAACATGCTTTGTCTTTTTCCGTGACAAGTTCTTTCAAAGTTGACAGGCAGAATAAATAAAATAAATAAATAAATAAATATTGCACGACGTTCCACACAGCGCAATCTAGCCCCAAACTAAGCACTAGGCTTGTACTATGGGTACTAGACAACGGATATACTACATATTATACTTTTTTTTTTGTAAATACATACATAAGATACATAGAAAACACTGAATATCCCATGCCTTCGGACCGTGGTGAGTCCTAGGACATGTCGGTTTCCTCACGATGTTTTCCTTCACCGTAAGAGCGATGTTATTAGCGCACATAACTTTTTCTTAAAGAAAAAGACATTGGTGCGCGGTCGGCCTGGATTCGAACCCACGACTCTCGGAATGAAAGCCGGGGTATCTACCACTAGACCAACACCGCTCAGAAACAAAATATGTTGAAGTTACTTACTTCACGTTTATTTAAGTCTTATATGTTGGTGGTGGGATGTCGTCACACCTCAGCGCAGAAACAACTAAGGAACTTAAGTTTTTTTTTTAAATTACAGGTGAATTAGATTTTATTTTAAAAGACTAGTAAAAAAATATTTGACTAAATGTTTACTCTATAGTCAGAAATTTAATCCATAAATCTGAAGGTTTGTGACCTTGAACTCTAGAACACAGTTTAGTTAGAGTTAGAGAAAAGTTTCGAAAAATAGCTCAAATTTCCAAAAGACGTAGATCAAAAGTTTTTTGCCTACAGCTAGAACAACCCCCTTTCAGATAACATCACTCTCCCAGAAACACATTGCATAAAATACCTGTTTTTAATGACCGAAGTAGGAACTATACCACCAACCTGCCACTCAAGCTAAAACAGATCTATTTCATCCAAAGGTTGCCTGGAAGAAATCGCTTTCAGCAATAAGGCCGCCCATTTCAACTTACATTTTAAGCTTTGTCTATACTCTATGTATTTGTGTCTTGTTTTCTTGTCTTATGTTGTACAAATAAAGTTATAATCTATAGCAGATTCCCGCGGTTTCACCCGCGTAAGTCCCGATCCCGTGGGAATATCGGGCTCAAAAGTACCTATATGTTACTCAGGGTGAATGTAGCTTTCTTATGGTCAAAGAATTTTTGAAATCGGTCCAGTAGTTTCGGAGATTACCCCCAATATATATATATACATACATACATACATGTTACCAACGTTACCTCTTTATAATATTAGTATAGATCTATCTATTCATTCGCGCTTTAAAATACCTATTTAATCTACCTACCTATCTATATCTATAAAATGCTTTGTCCTGAGTAACTAACTGACTGATCAAGTCACAGCCTAAACCGCTGATAGTAGAAAGCTGAAATTTGGAGAGTGTATTCTTCATAGAGTCAATCGATAAGAAAGAGTTTTTCGAAAGTCCCACGGGATCAGTGAAACTGCGGTACACAGCGAGTCAACACTAATATTATAAGGAGAAAAGATTTGTATTTTTGAGTGTGTGTGTGTGTGTGGGTCGTATGTTTGTAATGAATAAACTCAAAAACTACTAGACCGATTTCAAAAATTCATTCACCGAAAGCAAGCTTCATTATCGAGGAGTAACATAGGCTACTTTTGATCCTCATATTCGCATGGAATCGGGATTTACGCGGGTGAAACTGCGGTACACAGCGAGTCCGTAATGAAGTAATAAATTTAAATGTTTTGGGTAAAGTATAACAACTATGTTTTTATAATATTGCAATTAATTTTGAATTATAATTAGGTACAGAGATTTATGTTGCGATAAACTACAATACAAAATTATGTATTACATGTAAGATGGACAGCTAGCTAGATAACGAAATAATTAAAATAATTACCAACTAACTATTGTCAAAGAATTTTGTTATTTTTATTTTATTCATTGTTTCGTGTTATTAGGGTTTCGTAATCAACAAGGCACCCTTAGATTTTAGTTTTTGTTCGATAGCTTTTTTTAGTAAATCATTGTGGGTTTTCAAAAACTGTTTTTTATTACCTACCAACTAATAGTTGTCAAAGAATTTTGTAATTTTTTATTTTATTAATTGTTCGTGTACCTATTGGGTTTCGTATTCGAAATAATAAAGTGCTAGTTTACAGAGTTATGCGTACCCCTTCCCCCCTCTACCTAATGCCAAATGACTGTTAGAGGGGGGATGTTTAGTTTTAGTTATTTATCTATTCAACAATACAGTTAATTTTTCAATTCAAACAAACCAAAAAATCACACACACTTGTCCGGAATGCTACATAATGCAAAAGCATTTCTAGCTAGTCCTCCCACTTGGCCATACAAACAACGAACTTAATAATTAAATAAATATAATTCTCGTTCACTTTGCAATACGTAGACATTAAAATAATGTATTCCGACTTTCTAGTTTCAAATCAAATAGGTGGGTACTATAGTATTCTGTGACAGTAATTGTCTATGTTTAACTGTAGGTAAGGGGTAAGGTTTTGTAATTGAATTTCTGATTTCCTTGTAAGTAAGGGTTTCTGCATACGTAATGTTTCCTGTAATCCGTGCTAATTTATATATACAAAAATCCCGTCTGGGCAACGATTGGGGGGGATGGCACGGGATTTTTGTATGTAGAAATTAGCCCGTCCCGTACGGGAAACGTTATGTATGCAGAGACCCTTCGTATACCTAGGTACTTAGTCTAGTCTATGAGCTTCAATTATTCAATTCAGCCCTGACAAAAACCTGTGTAATTGCATCGCATTTCTTCTTTTCGTGGTGTGTGTGGCTCACCTAGTGTTAAAGTTTTCAGATCGCCCGGTCGCCGACTGCTACCAGATAACAATCGGGACCACCGAAGTATGGAGGAACTCGAGATAGTGTTTTTTTGCCACATAAATTTTCCAGGTCACCCATCCAGATCGGACCGCGCAAGCGTTGCTTATCCGCTTATCAGAGGTAAGCTAAGGCCGGGATTCGCTTAGCCCGGTGTCCGCTTAGCCTGGAGTAATCTTAGCCCGGTCTGCGACTGAACAGTTTTTTGAATACGGTAATTTCTATGTTGCCATATTCAAAAATCCCTATTTATGTCGTACCTACTATAATGTATTCTGTGTTTATACCCTAGATGTAGGTACCACATAATTTACGTACCTATAACTAATTATTAAATTGATATTAGTATTTAATATACCTACTTTCAAAGAACAAGTCTATCACGCCCCGCGATCTAACACGTAACAAATAAGACGTTACCGCTTACACTGGCGCTAGTGTCTACGCTGTCTCTTATAAAAGTTTTAGTTTCGCAAAAATCCGCCCGCAAGATCTAATCTGTAAATTACTTTCCCCGGATATCGTCGCGACTCAACACTCCAGCCCTATAATTATTGCATCTGTATAATTCAATAATGATTATAAAATTATAAATATTATAACCTACCTACTACTATATAAAAGTTAAGTAGGTATTGGTTAACTTCTGCAGGCTGCTAGAAACCTTGTCGTTTGACTGGTTGTGTGGGTAATACAGTAGGCACCTACCTACTTAATATAATACTTAATATATACTTACTCGAAGAGAAATACCTATATATTTTTTAAATTTGCTAGTAGAAATGATTACAATAAGTATCATGTAAAATGTCAATATGGCATACCATATCATAAACACTATAGTTATTTTCCATACTTTTTTCACAAATTGCATGTTTGCGGTGGCTCTAGCTAAGTGTAACTGTCCACGGAGGCGTAGCTTTAAATTACGCTGATACACTTGTGCAGCCCAGGGAGCGTACTGTACTCCATCAACTATAAATGATAATTTATAAAATTATATGTGATCAATTGTGTGACAAACGAAGTCTTGAGTTCGTTTGTGAATACGGCTGTCAGCATGTCTAGTATGTTACAAGAGACATGCTCTATTGAAAAGAGACTATAAACCACAGACTTAGATATTTAGATAAACAACGCAAAATGTATTGAAACACAGCGTCCTACTATTTAACTGTCTACTGTGACATTACCAGTACCCATAGTACAAGCCTAGTGCTTAGTTTGGGGCCAGATTGCGCTGTGTGTAACGTTGCATCGTGAAATATTTATTATTTATTTATACTGTTTTACAAATCTTTCTTCATTTCTACTGCGCGAAAACGATTCCTAAGATGTGTTTCTATGATAGAACTATATCTTTACAATCGAAGGCAGAGTGACTTTAATCAAATCGAACTCAGAACCTGCAATATCTTATGAGTCAACATTAATTTAAATAATAAATATTGCCTCACTAGACGACAGTCTAGCCCCAAACTAAGCACTAGGTTTGTACTATGGGTACTATAGACGACGGGTACATAAATACATACTATGATACAAAGAATACACCCAGAACAGAAATAAAAACTTATTTTTGAACATAAATACTTGCATAATTGTGTAAGTACACACTTGCTGCATAATAATATAGGTACTCCAATCACAGACTTTTGATCAGTAGGTAGTCTGTGACTTCAATATAAATATGTAAATATCTATGTGTCTGGGCATAACCAATTCAACTATTTTAAATTTCATAAAATTCATATCACACCGTTTGTAAATTAAAATCTTTTATACTAAAAATATTATTACTGTGGTTTTTGTAAAAGTCATATCGAATGACACGATGTCATTGGCGGCAAACATTTCGACACTTAAATTGTAGAAAAATGTTAAACTACCTTCAACGAACATTTTCCTTTTAGAGACAAAATGAAATGGCTTTTAAAAGGGTTTATTTTAGTTTGTTTTTAGGGTTATATCGTGTATGTTTCAATTTTTTTTGTATTTAAAATTTGCAACACTTGCCTTAAATTTAGGACTTTAAAATATGGAATATTTTTTAGTAAGATGAACTTTATAAGCTGTCAATTATACACTATTCATAGATCCAGTGGAAAACTAAAAAAAATCTACGGACGGGTAGGTTTCTCAGTCTTTTGTCAATTACTCGGGTTCTACTTGTTAGATTCAAATTTAAATTATACTGCGACCTTTCTTTAAAACAAAGCTATTTAATAGTTCAACCCGAATTTTAATCGGTTAAGTACAAAATATAAAGTCTTGTTCTACAACTACACCTATAAGTGACGTAGAAATACTATTTTTTAGGGTTCCGTACCCAAAGAGTAAAAACGGGACCCTATTACTGAGTCTGTCCGTCTGTTTAAATTTGCTTCTATATAAGTACATACTTCTACTAATATTATAAAGTTGAAAGTTTGTGAGCATGTGCGTATATGTGTGTTTGTTACTCAATCACGTAAAAATAGCTGAACTGATTACCACGAAACTCGATATGTAGATAGCTGGAGACCTAGAATTACACATGGGCTACTTTTTATACCGAAATTCCCGCGTTATTGGGATTTACGCGGGTGACACCGCGGGGAGCAGCTAGTATATGATAAAGGCAGGTAAATCCTGGTAATATATCTATTAGCTATAATAAAAAAATCAAAGGAGGATTGTCTGTTCATGTCCGTAGTACCTACTTTAGTAGCTGCATTTAATCAACCGCTTTATACTAAATAATAACCCGATACAAGTTGTGGTAAAACCGCAACATATATTTATTTAAATCAGCAAAACCTGCCACCGGTTATAAGATAAGATTTCATAAAACTATAATTAAGAAAGTAGCTATTTAGTTGGTAACGTAAGTGGTTATCGTTTAATCGGATGTAAACTTGATTTTGAAGCATATAGGTAGATACATATTATAAGAAATGGACTTACGAGTCCTTTGGACTGTTACAATTAAACAACGATTTAGTACCTCTATAAAGTATCTAACAGCAGGTATGGATTTAGGTTCCATAAATGTCAACTTTTAAACCCATTAGGGCTACGAATTTTTCTTCATGAATTCTAAAATTTGAATGCAACAATTTGGGGACCTACCTACTATTCAACATTTTGGGAATTCACATTTTAGGGAAATTTAACGTTATGGGAATTCAATATTCAGGTAAGTTGATTATTTTGCCGTAAACATTTGGCACAAGCGTGGTTAAATTAATGACGTTTCCTCTGACAAAAGAGGCCAGAAATGCCTAGATTTAGTACTGCCCAAATAATAAAATAACACTTCTTTGCGTCGCGTAGTCGGGTAAAAAAAGGTTCATTTCCGATTGTATCATTTTTTCCATTGGGTTCAAAACATATTTTTTCTAATAAGGTAGTTTTGTTTTTTTCCACGACGTTTGGTTTCCAAACGTTTGATTTCCATTTGAGATCAAACATTTTTTGACTCCGATATTTTGGTTAATACAGGAGTTTGTAACAATCAGTTTCGTAAAGGAACACCTCAAACAGGTGTATCATAAAATACACAGTTTTATACACATAAAAACCGTAATATACATTTACATTATTAATTAAAATTCTAAGAAAAATATCGAAATTTCAGTAGGACACATCGACGTTCGTCACTCACACTTTTTATTATTATACGAATCAGAAACGGGCAATCGGATTACATTTTAATACAAGAAATATTCATAATATCTGCGGATTAAAAGTAAGTCGAAAACATGTAATTGTAATTAAAATATCCCTTATGAATATTATTATCATTTGTGTCGGTACGGGAAAACGTTTTAATTTTTTAAGTACAGAATTTGCATTTAACTGGGAGTGTCTGCTGGAAATGAAATTAATAAGAAACACTTACACTGACTAGTATACATACATACATACATACACTAGCTTACCTGGCGCACTACGCACCGCCATTGGTCATATAAAAAAAAACTAAATTTGACTTTGGCACGATGACACATCCCCGTTACTTATAATGTACAAAATGAAAAAAAGCTGGCCAAGTACGAGTTGGAACCGCGCACAAAGGGTTCCGTACCACTATTACAATTGGGTACGGAACTCTAAAATGAACATACTGGACCAACTAATCCGTGAACGCAATGCAAACGTTAAAATTCATTTTACCACTGGCCCCGTCTATCACTACATCACTAGATGGCGCTAGTGGTAAAACTACATCGAGGTATCGTTGTATTGGTATGTTTTTTTTATTTTTTGTTGCTACAGCGGCTACAGAAACGTTTGAAAATGGACTCCTTTTTATTTGCTTGACAATATATGACAAAATTAATTATTATGAGTAAATAATTAAAGAACCTTCTCCGAAGAAAAAGAACTAAGATTATTATATCAAAAACCAACCTAGAACTTGATGTATCAATCTAAACACTACAAACGGTATGAACAGTTAATATTTATTATACATGTTAATGATAACAACGCCCCGCGCCCACAATTCTCCACTTCACTAAGACACCAATCACCAATCAATACTAGTTTTGAGATAAAGTGATAAAAAAACAACGTATTCACAATAACCGCCGTTGTGTATGAGATGAGATTAACAGCATGTGCCACAGATTAACGTGTAGTTAATATCTATTAGATTTTACGCAGCGTCCTACTCGTCAATTCTATCGAGAGTTTATCTCGATAGAATTGACGTTTTTGTTTAGAATTGAATATTTCTACAGTACGGAGTAATTTAATAACTGTTACTGCAACCGTGTTCTAAAACTGTTAAAGTCTAAACTGTTAATATTATATTCTCGAGATCCGCCGTGCTTAGACGCAGGTTGAAGCCCAGATCTTATCTCTGATAGCAGTCGTTAGGTCAAGTCCTACCTTGGGGACCTGACAACTTTAGGTACCTACCTATACTAAAAGTCATCTATAGGAATACTAAAAGAAAAAGATTATTAAGTTGCTAGTTACTTACTTAGTACTTAAGGACGGGTACGGAACCCTAAAATAAACACTGGACCAAGCGAAATCCGCGACATCCGTGGACGCAACGGCGGCGCCGACACGCACGTTTTCATTTATCTTTACCACTGATGCTAGTTTATCACTAGATGGCGCCAGTGGTAAAAATAGAACGCGCTTACGTTGAAAAATTACGTTTGTTGTATTGAGCACCCTCATTTTTTTTTAAAACAGAAATACGTGATCTGAAAATTTTAACCGTCTAGCTATTATGATTATGCGGTTTATTATGAGATACAGCCTGGTCAGCCAGAGAGACAGCGAAGTCTCAGTAATACGGTCCTGTTTTAACCCTTTGGGTACGGAGCCCTAACTACGAGCAAAACGGAAGCAAAAGACGATCGCTCTACGGTTAATATACACTTTTGACCCCTACACCCACTACCCACGTAAATATTTAGAGTTCCATCAATGATTTCATTTCCTATTGACCAACAATTGCTACAGTACTACACTATCTTGAAAGTCGGCACCCGCCATGAACGGGGCATTTAGTACATAATTAGACACACCATAGCAACGCACTTTCACCCATAGTTCGTAATTTACGATAATTGTTGCGAACGAACCACGCTTTCTTATTAATTGATAGCGTTTCGTTATAGTTTTAGTCTAAGTCGTCATCATCAGAGCGATGTTCCCGGTTGCATCCCTCTCGGGAGCGTAGGGTCCGCTTTCCTACTTTTACGTCTACACTTCGCACGATGTTCGGCAACCCGCGTAGTGAGGCCATTTGCACGCATATAAGCCTTCGCCCGGCCGCGGTAGATTGGGGAGACCCAATCTGCCGCGGCCAGGCGAAGGCGCCATAGCAAGACATTAGTTCCCCACGTAACTAGCCGGTTTTTGTAAGACGTGACCGTACCACCATAAGCGGTGTCCCTACTTGCAATGTACTTACTAAGTCTAAGTACCTAACCACAATACCCGAATCGAGCCCGCAACCTTCTGCATTGCAGTCAGCTTTCAAATAGATATAATATTAAAAGAAAAACAATTAACAATCGCACGTAGATATCTTTCCAAGTAAAAGTTTAAATAACCAATGCTATTTCGTCACTAATTATAATTTCAAAATGCGACCGTAATTCTGCCCGCGTGACATTTTAAACATTCAAACCCAAAAAAAGATTTTACGTTACGTTTCGATTAAAAAAGGAGCAACCAAATAAAATAAAAAGGTTTAGTCTACAATAAAAACCGGTCAAGTGCGAGTAGGGCTCGCGTACGAAGGGTTCCGAAGCATTGTCACAAAAATATCACGTTCGTTGTATGGAAGCCCCACTTAAATAGGTACTTATTTTATTCTGTTTTAATATCTGTTGTTCTGGCGGCAACAGAAATATCTCTATTTATCTGTGAAATTTTCAACTGTCTAGCTATCACGGTTCATGAGATACAGCCCGGTGACAGACAGACAGATGGACAGACAGACAGCGGAGTCTCAGTAATAGGATCTCGTTTTACCCTTTGGGTACGAAACCCTAAAAAACGTACCTACTTGTATTCTAATTCGGTTCCAATTCCAAAAATATAGAAATAAAAGGATAGCTTAGCGTAAAATAAAAAATGTACCCCTTTCTTTGGAGGGTTTTAATATAAAATCCAACAAATTCAAAGGTCAATTGATACAAATTAACTTAAGAGCTCTAAGTCCGGAATGCTACGAAACCACTCGGTCTAAATCGGAATCGAAGGTCTAAAGCCGCTTTTACACAAACACAATGAAGATAGAGGCAGGTAGGTACCTATCTAGATTTTTCTTCTGTTTTCGCGATGTTGGATAGAAATTAAACTCATTTTTCGGTTTAAGCCCCAGTTTTCAGTTAATCCTGATGAAGAGACCTGTAAAGGTTTTGAAACGTTGAGCGGTGACAAAATGCTAAAAGTAATATGATAAACACCACGCGATTAAAACCGACTTTTTATATAGCTCACAAAGTGTTAGATATTGTGCAAGTTATAATTCTTTTTTACACAGTTAGATATTAGATATTACACAGCTAGGCCAATGATTTTAGAGAGACCTTCAAAGAGCTTATTGGCCTAGCTGCACCTGCCGATCCTGAATGGTCGAGTGGGTTAAGCAACGCTTGGCGCGGTAATTACTTGGATGGGTGGCCAATAATTTGAGTGGCAAACATTATTTTCTCGAGCTCCTCCGTGTTACGAAAGGCACGTTTTAAGAAGTTGGTCCCGGTTGTTATCTATGACTAGCTGCGTCCCGCGGTTTCACCTGCGTAAGTCCCGATCCCGTGGGAATATCGGGATTAAAAGTAGCCTATGTTACTCAGGGTGAATGTAGCTTTCTAATGGTGAAAGAATTTCTGAAATCGGTCTAGCGGTTTCGGAGATAAACCCCAATGTACATACATACATACATGTTACCAACGTTACCTCTTTATAATATTATGATTATATATTATATAGATATAGATAAGTAAGTATAGCTTTCTAATGGTGAAAGAATTTCTGAAATCGGTCTAGCGGTTTCGGAGATAAACCCTAATGTACATACATACATACATGTTACCAACGTTACCTCTATACAATATTATTATAGATAGTTAGCAGTCGTTAGGTAAAGTAAGACCTGCGAACTCTCACACCAGGTGAGCCACACCACTACACGAAAACAAGAAAAAGTTACAGTAAGATGTATCAGCCACAGTATTATTATATACTAGCAGCTCCCCGCGGTTTCACCCGCATAAGTCCCGATCCCGTGGGAATATCGGGATCAAAAGTAGCCTATAGCCTTCCTCAATAAATGGACTATCCAACACCGAAATAATTTTTCAAATCGGACCAGTGGTTCCTCAGATTAGCGCGTTCAAACAAACAAACAAACAAAAAAACAAACAAACTCTTCCGCTTTATAAATAGTAATAGATAATAGATAATAGATTTTATTAGTTAAATAGGTAGTGTACAATGTTTCTCGACTGAAGAAGAATTTCAGAAACTACAACACAATGATAATTGAAAAACAAACGAGGCCAAAAAACCGGCCAAGTGAGAATCGGACTAGCGCACGAAAGGTTCCGTACCATTATCACAAAAAAAACACGTTTGTTAGTTACAACGTTGTTGGTTTCAGGTAGCGATACATTTTATGACAATGACATAAAAGAATTACAAACAAATCTATCAACGAAACGGTTTAGCGGAGGGCTGCGAAAGGACGCGAGGTCAACTGAGGTAAAGGTCTCAGTTGAATGACTTCAGGGACACTCACTTACTACATTACTCGTATTTAAAACAACTACTTTCTGCTACTTCATAAAGTAATATAATAAGTACATTCAAAGTTTTATTAGATGACTAGCTGTGTCTCGCGTTTCGCGTAAGTCCCGATCCGGTGGGAATATCGGGATTAAAAGTAATCTATATTTCTGCTCGATAATGTAGCTTTCTATCGGTGAAAGAATTTTTGAAATCGGTTCAGTAGTTTCGAAGCCTATTCATTACAAACAAACAAACAATCAAAGGAACAAACAAATTTATCCTCTTTAAAATATTAATATGGATAAAAGTACAGACAGATATTAAAAACGAAACTATATATATGAAATAAATAGTTTTAGTGTTTCATACCCAAAGGGTAAAAACGGGACTCTATTACTGAGACTTCGCTGTCTGTCCGTCTGTCTGTCCAGTGTCCAGGCTGTATCTGATGAACCGTAATAGCTAGACGGTTAAATTTATAACAGATTTTTTACAAATGATAATAAAACTAATTCAGTTAACATAACAAGGTGCAAGGTGACTAGCTGTGGTCCGCTGTTTCACCCGCATAAGTGGGAATTTTTAAAAAACCTTTCTTATCAGATGCCTACATCGCATAAAGAACACACTTTCCTTATTTCGCCTCTACTATCAGCGGTTTAGGCTGTGCGTTGATCAGTCAGTCAAACAGGACAAAACCTTTTATAGATAAAGATATTTCTATAAGTACCTACATACATATATGCTGTAAAGAAGCATGTTCTTTTTAACGACAAAAGCTAATCAATATAAAATTACATAAAAACCTTCCTTCGTTCCATTAAAAACTACGACTTCCCCAACAAACATCCTAAACAAATAATTACCTCAGTAGGGAATCGAACCCGCTACCTGAAACCAGAAGGTGTAAAGGCGAAGGAAGCAATTCAATTTACCATACCAGTTTGTTACTGGGACCTGTTACACGAGGAGGAAAAAAATATCCTACTGATTAATAAATAAATATTCCACGACATTATATACAGCGCAATCTAGCTAAAAACTAAGAACTACGCTTGTACTATGGGTACTAAATAACGGATATACTACATATTGTATTTTTTGTGAATACATTATGATACATAGAATTCACCCAGACCGGAAACAAATATTTAATTTTTACAAGCATAAATATGTGCACCCGGCGGGAATCGAACCCACACCCTTCTGCACTGCAGTCGGGCCCTCGTCCGACGCGCGGAAAAAAAAAATGACGACAGAGTCGGTATTTTTTTTTTAAATCTATTTAGAGATTAGTTAGTTAGTTAGTTCAGAGCTTTACCAACTGAAAAAGATGTTAGTAGAGCGCCAAAGATGTGTACTGTGGCCAAAGCCTCCTCCGACAGAGGGCAAGCCAAGCCTACTACATCTCCAAAAAGATACATATGATAACCAAATCTGCATAACATAGGAAATCGATCCGATCCTCATTCCGAACACATTCCATCATAACGTGAGTAGAGTAGTGTCTTCTATAATTCCACACTCTGAACAATTCGGAGAAGGAACTATAAATGTAAAGTAAAAGTTTGTGGATAAGTAAATGAGTAAGTATGTTTGATACTCCTTCACGCAAATACTAAAGAACAGATTGCAACGAAACTTGGTACCCTGATAGCAGATACTTTTTAACCGACTTCAAAAAAAGGTATATTGTTTGTATGTAGGTATGTGTCCGATTTCGATAATTCCCGAGAGACCCGAGTTGCTCCCATAAAATTTTGGTGATGATCTGACGAGTATCTTCGGCATGATGAGCAGAATAGCATTCCAAATGCAGTAAATTACTTCTTTATGAACTTCTACTAATAGATTCGGCTCATAAAGAACTAGGTACAAATTAATGGAGCACCTAAATCCATCGTATCATCAGAAAACTCCTCGATGATTAAAGTTATGTTTACAATTTTAATCATTTTTTTATCCCTATATTCTTGCGGGATCAGGACTTAACGCGGGTGTAACCGTGGGGTGCTTAGTCCTATTAATAAACGACAAGTAGGCAAAACGACTTTAGACTTAAATAATGTGTTTTTGGTCGTCAAATACAACATAAGATTTAAGGCTATAATCTGCATTAAATAGACTTTATGACTTTGAAGTATACCTACTTAAAAAAAATTTAGTAATATTATGTCATGTCATCATGAGTAGTTTTAGGTAATCATGAGTTTTGTTGAAAAATAAAATAGGCAGGTACCTACATATAAAATTATAAGGTACACCTACTTAACTACAATACCAAAATAAATTCTGTGAACATCACACAGCGCCATCTAACCCCGTGGTAAGCTACTAATTAAGCTTGTGTTACAGTGACTATAGCTATAGACAGCGCATATAATACTTATATTTATTTTACTTTCGTAAATACATAATAGGCATATAAATAATTAATTCTAAGCATAAATACTTGCTCCCGGCGGGAATAGAACCCGCAATCTTCTACATCGCAGTTGCGCATTCAACCAACGCGTCACAGACATCGTACAATAAATGAGTGACTTTTCATTTCATGTGTTATAAAATAAAAAAGAAAATGGACGGTATTTATCAGATAAAGAAAATATGACCAACGTCATAAGTTTAAACGAAGATAATCTGTTTACTTTAGTATTAACGAATACGGTCTTGCATTAAATATTTTTGCAATAATTTCCTTATTATACTTACAACTATTTGTTCGGTCCGATAACGAATATTATCATCGCTGGGATTATAATGTAAATTGTACAAACCAGGTATTTTGTACAATTTAGGTTATTTAAATGTACAATACTGGTGCTGTTTGATTAGATTGGGAAATGTATAAGACATAAAATTTGCATGAGTTTAATGTAATACCGTTACCTACACTTTGACCAAAAGTATTGTAAGAAAAAAAAGAATAGGGTTCCCTATCTCTTTCCGTGGGTGTCTTTTTTAAGGTGACTAAAGGATATTAGGGTGACTAGCAATCCTTAAGTTTTCTCTAGGAGGGTTGGTAATTTTTTCTCAGGCAAACGGCTGATTGTAGAATGTCAACAATGTATGAAAAACTTGACATATAAAAATCTCTTTTCTTTCTCATGACATGAGATTCTGGTAGACCCAGTGGGTAGACCTAAACGAAATCATGTGTATTTAAAAAGGTTACTGTTAGAATGCTCATTAATAAAATAAATTTAGTTTATCAATAGCAATCATTAAAAACAATAAAAATAACAATAGTCAGTAGCATCTAGTCGATTAAAAAATACAATATAACTCTATTCAATTGATAAGCGTTAAAAATGCAACCCAAACAGTTGCCTGCGCTGTATCTCACGAACAAAATCATACACAGAGTTATTAATGCACAGAAACACAAACATACAATATTGAAACAACACACAATAAGAACACTCTTTTACTTCAACAGAAAGTATAATTTACAAATATTTCTTGGTAGAGCTAATGTAAAGTACACACATAATTATACAGCTATTGACTGAATAGCGGTCACAGGAACTGTAAACGTCACATACTGGAAACACAACTTAATTCAAGCGAAGTGACACTAATCTATGTTGTTTTAAATTAAAAAAAAGATAGCCGCATGTGTGCAGAGACTTAATAACGAAGAATAGAGACTCAGCCGACATTTGTTCAAAGCAAATTGTGTGTGTTGATAACATACGAAGATAATTCATTTGCATTGTGTAATTTTTGACCGATTCTTTATCTAGTGTGTGTAAAAATAATGTTTTATTGTTCGTGTCTTGTTTTCGAAGTGTAGGCGCAGGTGGCGCTGGAGTGTCTGTTAAAGTTGTAAGCCCTGTAGTTTAAGGATGTGATTTAACTTTTCACACAATGTAACTAAACCGTTTGCTATACAATTTTAACTTAATAAAGACAAAGAGAGTTAAAGTTCTGTTATGATCAAACTGTGGTTTTAAGGTTCCGTATCCAAAGAGTAAAAACGGGACCATATTACTGAGTATCGGCTGTCTGCCTTTTGTAAATATTATTTGTATTTTAAAGTTTTAAGTTCATAACCGGATTCATGATCAAAAATCGCGCAAAGCCGTTAAGTACAAAAAAAATAAGTTTCTCAAAAACTTACAAACTATCTGACAATAATCTTCACTAATCTGACATGATCTTCATCAGAATTTTAATTACTATATGGAGCAGGACGTTAAGTTTTTAATACTTTCAAAAACATTTCGGCTTTTACAAATGGAAAGTAAGAAAATCCAGCATCATACCAAAATATCTCCAAAGGGTTTTGGACTTCGAACCCTTACCCTATGGCTATTGGCTACATTATCGCGATAATGCAAAGTTTCGCGATGTTTTAGATTCAAGCACTTCGTCGTAGATCGAACACGAAGTTTATATCGCGACAACGCAACACGAATCTTCGCGACATTATAAAAAACATTATAAAAACATTACAATTGACATTAGAAAATTGGTAATTTCATAAATTAATCGTATTCTCTAGAAACAGACGCGAGTTATCTTTTATTAGGGTTTATTTGTACATTTTGACGTACAGAACTCTTAAAATACGCAAAAGGATACGGTAAAAGGTACGGACAAAGTAAAAATGACCCCAAATAAATTTAATTAAGTACAATTAATATAATATCGTCAAATAAAACACATTCAATCGACATATAAAACTGGGGAAACACAAGTAAAGTAGAGTACCTACATGATAACTTCGCAAAGGACTAAGTATTTCAAAACTTATACGGACATCTATTTCAAAGGTGTTTCTTCGAGTTATTACTTGAATATCGAAGCTGGTGAAACTTTTGAACAACTATTGAAAACCTTTTACATTTGCAATGAAGTTTGTAGCACTAGTCCGGTTCCCGTTCTTGTTTTTGTTGAATAATTTAAAAAGAAGAAATTAAAAGCCAGACTGTCTCGGTTCGTTGTCGTGTCGGTACTTTAAAATACAATGGCATTTAGACGTAGTTAGTGTGTGTGTAATGAATCTATACTAATATTATAAAGAGGTAGCGTTGGTAACATTTACGTGTGTATGTATATATTCCGGGTTATCTCAGAAACTACTGGACCGATTTTAAAACTTCTTTCACCAATAGAAAGATAGGTACATTATCGAGGAGTAACATAGGCATACTTTTGATCCCGATATGACCACGGGATCGGGACTTACGCGGGCCATACCGCGGGATTCTGCTTGTTAATGATATTCGTGTTATCACGTAAAGATTATGCTTTATGTAAAGATTTTGCTTTCGTTTAAAATTTACTATCTGACAGGGAAGTTGATAAGTACGTCTTGTTCGTTTTTAGGGTTCCGTACCTAAAGGTAAAAACGGGACCCTATTACTGAGACTTCGCTGTCTGTCTGTCTGTCTGTCTGTCTGTCTGTCCGTCCGTCCGTCCGTCCGTCCGTCTGTCACCAGGCTGTATCTCATGAACCGTAATAGCTAGAAGGTTGAAATTTTCACAGAAGATGTATTTCGGTTGCCGCTACAACAACAAATACTAAAAACGAAATAAAACAATTATTTAAAAGGGGCTCTCATACAACAAACGTGTTTCAAAAATAACAAGGAGTCGAGTCAGGACAGGAAGGACAGGAGGACAAATCGAGTTGGTCATGGAATTCAAAATGGCTGCCCTATCTGTCAAATATACTAGTCTGCCTTACTTACCAAAGAGTTTATTTTATGTTTCAGATTTTCTTTGTGCCAAGGTTTTTTTTTTTTCAGTGATTCGGTCGTTTGATGGGAGTAAGGATCGAAGATAAATATTTCATATTTTCCTATAAAATTTAAAAATTGGTTGTTGTAAACCATTTTAGGGTTCCGTATCCAATTGTGATAGTGGTACGGAACCCTTTATGCGCGAGTGTCGCACTTGCCCCGTTTTTTTTTTTATTGTTGACTATGATTTGACACATCTTTCTAAAGAAAAAGTGTCAAATACAAAGAACCAAAACGACAGATGTAGTCTGAAATTAATAAACACATAGGTACCTTAAACCTTTTTTCCACTCCTTAAAATAATCCGTTTGCGGTGTTTTTGTGTAATAATCTAACAAAAACTAAGACTAACGTTTTTTTTAACGGAGAAACAATGAATAAAAAATGATTTCATTATTTTTTTACAAATTGAAAAAAGTTTTTTGAAAAACGGCTTTTCTTTTTGGGATGGAGTTTCCCATCCCAAAAAGAAAAGCCGTTTTTCAAAAAACGTGATAAAGAGCACACCCTTAAGCTAAGTTATTTAAGTTAAGGCCACCTATGCTTATGATGTTATGTTACACTATATACATATATATTCTTTGGCCATTCAGAGGGGAAACGCAGCCAGCGTAATGGGCACTTTTGGCCGTAATGGACTTGGTCAGTAGAATTTTTTCTTTAGTTTAATTTTTGTATTGTGTAGTGTTCGTTATATTAATATTAATTATGTTTTATAGTGTTTTGATTATTTGTATTTTGTATGATATATATTTTTTTATCAACATATATATACATATATATATATATGTATTTTTTATTAATTTTTTGTAACCAAGTACCTACCACTCAATTCTACCATTCTTCCTTCCCTAATCTTGTAATTTGGAGGTCATATCTCCTCACTTTGGGGCGCCAAGTTGTTCTGTCTTAAAGGTCTCTCGCAATTTATTTAAGAACTAGGAGCCGTATTCTATACCTACTTGAAATGTGTCAACAGTGCTTCATTGCATTGTTGATACATGCATTGTTAAATTTTCTCGAAAATGGTTTAGCAAACCAGAAAAAATGATTTCACAAGAAATTACTAACAGTTCAAAAGCTTTTGCAAAACTTCGCAAAATCAAGAACTGAAATGTAACCATTTCAAAATTAAATTATTGTTAGTTGCCTGGAAAAGCTCTGCTTTGCTCCCTTAGACGATAAGGCCGCACGAGATTAGGATTTCTATGGTATTTCTTTGTAAATTTTAGTAATTGTAGCAAATTATAAATACATTTTGATACAATGAAGCTTTTAAATTCATCAAGTTACTTTATACTAACGTTTTGAGGTCAATTAACCTATCAATCAGAGATTTTAAATTAAACATAGTTTTAATAAAATTATATCGGGAATCAAGCCCTGCTCTGACAAAGCTTTTTCATACTTATAAATATTTAATTTAGGTACCTACTGATTTGAAAGCGCTCTAATATGCACTCCAGTGGACACCGAAATGAGCCAGACACATCAATATTCTAAAACGAAACTAATCAATTAGGCTTGTAATATACCTATATTACAGGCAACAGACGGAAACCATGTCTAGGATATATATATTTCAGTCTAGATTACTTGAAAAATAAGATGACGCTTTTTAACTTAGATTTTAAAACTATAATGTGAGGAACTAACTGAGAGAAATGATCGTTTGTGATTCTTACGACTTAGGGACTTGTGGGCAAAACCGCGGAGCACAGCTAGTCACTAGGCCCTAAAAAGTTTACCAGTTCGTTGGTGAACCCTAAATTGATTTAAAGAAAACTGTAACATTTAATTTCAATAACCATTTCTTTAATTTCACGCTTAAATAAATATTAATTTGTTTTTATTACAATACCTAAGGAAAAATCTTGTTAAAAAATAATTTAATTTTAATAAAATTTTACTGCGCACCGATAAGTTTTATACAATGCATTTTAATTAAGAAATATTAGGTACATTGTAAAATAATTAACACGAATGGATAAAATACTTATTAATTAAATATTTCATTATATTCTTATCAGCTAGCCAGCCACGTGATTTAAAATAACACCACGACAACTTATAAAGGTCCTCCCTCACTTGGAGCATTTGCATGCAATGTAACGTTACAGATTCGCGCATTAGGTAATCAAACCGACGTTACCGAGGAAACGTTACGTATGCAGATAATGTCATATAACAACACGACAACTTATAAAGGCATGTTATGTTACAGATTCGAGGGAAGAAATTCATCAGCAAGGGAAGAAAATCGACCATCGCAGCACGCGCCTTGTAATGATACAAAACATGTATACCTACATCAGTGAAGGAGGAGTTGTCACATTGATGATGATGATGTTGTAACTCCTCCCTCACCTCCTCATGATGTCGTTACAATTTGTAACATTGATGATTGTTTAAATAAAAGTTTTCCAAAAATTTACACCCGACAGGACTTGAACCTGCAACCCTGGCATTCCGTGTCATTCGCTAGCCAATTGCGCCACAGGTGCCCATTTCAGTCGTGATGAAATTATGAACTGCATATTATCTCCCTCTTTTACGACTGAGGCACTGGAGGCTTGTAACATTGATGTTACAAGTTGCGCTTCACTTGTTATAAAATGTTACATTACACACGAATGGTCGTAGGTCAGGAAGGTAGTATTGTAATGTAACGTGAGAAAAGTTAAACAAAGCTAAGGCATAAAGTTGAGACTTTTAGTTTGTAGAATAAAGGCCCATGCCGTTTGCATTTTCCGGACCGCGCATTTGAGTTTGGTGTATTCTACTCTTACGGCTATACGAATAGTATAAAGATGAAAGATTTATTTATTGGTTTGTAACGAATACCTAGGCTATAAAACTACTGAACCGATTAAAAAAAATCTTTTACCAATTGAAAGCTACATTCGCGTGGAGTAACATAGGCTGGTTTTGATTTCGATATTTCCACGAAATCGAGACCGACGCGGGTTAAACCGTGGACGCGGACGAGATAGGTTAAATCTATAGATATAATGCGCAGTTTTTTCCGCGTAAGTCTCGGTCCCGCGGAATTTATGAGATCAAAAATAGGTACCCTGTGTCCTTCTTCAGGGCCCTAGTTCTCCAAATCTATCTCTATACCAAAATTTATTGAACTCGGTTTAGTGGTTTGACAGTGAAAGCTTAGGTAACAGACAGACAGACAGAGTTACTTTCGCATTTATAATATTAGTAAACTTACTAGATTAGTATATATATATAGACTAGCAATGACCGCGACTCCGTCCGCCTTTATTTTTTGTACATATACTATAGCCTAAAGCCTTCCTCAATAAATGAACTATCCAACACTGAAAGAATATTTCAAATCGGAAAAGCGGTTCCTGAGATTAGCGCGTTCAAACAAACAAACTCTTTAGCTTTAAAATATTAAGTAAGTATAGATATATGTAGATTAGTTACAAATGTAGACACGTCACTCTGTAACTAAGTCGATGATAAAGTTTCCGAAGGAGGCAGTGCCCGTCATCCGCCTGAATCATCCGCCTGGCCGTAACTAAACCAATCACCTTTATCTTTACGACCGAACAGAAAACCAATTGTTCCTTTACAATATTTAAAACTTGGAACCTACTGACTTGAACTACTAATTAGAATGAAGTCATCGATTTAACGTCTAAACGCCTATAAAGCTTACTAACTACTTAGTATTAGAAACATTATGGGTATAACTGCTAACACAGAAGATATGGCTACAGACATGAATAGCAACGAACGGTCGAAATGCAAGGTTGGATAAGTCTTTTGTTTAGGACACGACAGACACATATCTATAAGTTCTATAGCACAGCATATAGTCAGATCAAAATTAACGAGCCTACCGATTCAGTCCAATCCATCCATTCAGGCGCCCGGGCAGGCTGATGTGATTGCGTTGCATCAACACCGATATGTCAGGCACAAAGGTAAAAGTGCTCGGACAGCCCTTAATTAAGAGGAGTATATACGCCAACGACCTTGAAACTGAAAATCCCTGTCGGGCTCATCGAAAATTGTTGATTATTTCATGACGGAATGTCGTAGAACTTTTTTTTGTGCACAGATTGTAGGTGACATTGTTTCCTACATTTTGGTGTAGTTTTAAGACAAGAACCTCCTATTGGTGCAAAGCCTATCCAAATTTTAGACAAAAAATGTTTGATTTGGCTAAAATGTCGATAGGCTTCAATACGTTTCGACATATTTGTATGGAAACTGCACTAAAATATTGGAAACAATGTCGCCTACAATCTGTACACAAAAAAAAGTTCTACGACATTCCGTCATTAAATAATAAACAATTTTCGATGCGCCCGACATGGATTTTCAGTTTTTCGGAATCCCTTAAAATGTCCAAGTAGTACAGAAGAAGAGTAAGAACATACGAAAAGCTGAATAAAAAGTGGAAGAACGACAAACTGGAGAAATCGTCAAGTATAAAAAACTGAAACTTGTCTACACTAAAAACAACCAACTAAAAAAATGGCCAAGTGTTAAAACAACCAACCAGAAAAATAAAAAAGATTTAAACAACCAACTAGAAAAAATACCAAGCGTAAAAACAACCAACTAGAAAAAATATCAAGTGTAAAAACGACCAAATATAAAAAACAACCATCATCATCCGAGCGTTGTTCCCGGTTGCATCTCTCTCGAGAGCCCGGGGTCCGCTTTCCTACTTTTACGTCTCCACTTCGCACGAAATATAAAAACAACCAACTACAAAAATAGCCAAGTGTACCTAAATACAGACAATTAGAAACACTACCAAGTGTAAAAACAAATAAAAGTGGCCAAGAATAGAATGCACTAACTAACAAATTTTTCACTTAGGTATAGAATTACCAATTAGAAAAATGTTGTAAAATTGAATTTTAGTAGGAAAATTTACTTTGCCAATTACCTAATTGAGGTGAAGTGCCAAAAATTGATATTTTTACCTACCCTATATAAAAAAAAACAAATAGAAGAACTTTCAAGAATAAAAGATAATATTGGTTTACTATGTTGTTTAGGTACTATATTACCCAATTCAAGTTTAAATCATTCCGTTCTGTTCATAAAACAGAAAATACGTCGATAAAAACGCGGTTCTAATGCAACCTTATCGGAATTAAAGGAATTATTGCAAAACAAAACTATAATAAATATCGATATGCCGATATTAATCTTTACATTTTTTGTGATACGTAGTTCACTTAAGGTACATTTTTAATTAGTAACGTTAATTGAATCGGGTAGGGTTTATATGCCAGCCAATTATTAGTTTGACTTAATGAAATTTTAAAAACAAGTAGGTACTCTATTAAGAGGATAGTCTCCATTCTCTTTCTCCATACAAACGTAGTTTACATTTTCCTCCCTGGATAAAGACATTAGAGCAAATATGTTTATGCCATAAAACCTATATCTGTCATGACAATGCATCTACTTTTTTATTTTTTTCATTTTCTAATTAAAATAATAATAAAAAATAATAAAATAAATAAATAAAATAAAATAAGGTAGATGCATATTCATGACAGATATAAGTTTTATGGCATAAACATATTTGCTCTAATGTCTTTATCCAGGGAGGAAAATGTAAACTACGTTTGTATGGAGAAAGAGAATGGAGACTATGCTCTTAATAAAGAATCATTTTTACTGCCGTTCCAGCAATCGCATCTCGATAAGTAATGTTGCAACAGATGTCCTGAATATGAAACATGGAACTTGATATTCAGGACGAAGTAGGTAAGTATACCTACTTTGAATATTTTAATAAAGTATTACTACTTTGGCCAACGAATAGGGTTTGCCATACAAAGAGGCAATGCAGCCATGCAGCCTTTTAGGTACCATACCCAGGGACTCATTTTTGGATTTTTAATTTAATTACGTACAAACTATTTATTTTAGCTTAATAAGTTTCTGTTGGTCCTTGTATTTTGGTAGTTACTTATAAATAAATACACCATCAAGTAACTTTATAATTTATGTAGGCAAATAAAAAAGTATTAAATAATATCTGCTTATGTATGGTTTTTTTAATTTGTTTTGTTTCAAGTTTCATTCACACAAAAGTTTGATTTGTAACCGTAGTCCCAATGATAAGTCCAAGTTTTATTTTTTTATAATTATTAAATGTTATTTTTTAAATAGTCTCTAAATTGAAGTACCTACAGCAGAAATCGTAACTCCATTTCTGACATTACAGTTTTTACCCCATTTCCGTACACGATATTCAACTTTAAATAGTTGAATATCGTGTATTGGCATCTTCCAGGTTGGCCTTAATGGTCGCTGTACTGAATATGATACTTATTAAATACCTGTGAGGTATGTTTATAAAAGGTGTATTTTAATACATTATTAATAAAAGTAAAATATAAACACTAGGTAGACACATGAGACATCGTAAAATTAAATTATGCCAAACGAAATTTATATAATTTGATCGATATATCAAAAAAAATATATGTACCTATAATGAACTTAGATCATGTGATCGTTAGTACTTTTGTTAGTACGTATATCAAACGTTATAAAATACGTTATTTCAACTCTGGAACCCCTAACATACTTCGACAAAAAATATTAAACGCGGTAAGTACTCTTAAAAAATACGTAATAATCGCTTTCGTTCATTGAATTATCTAAACTAAAAATTGAGAATTTTATAATAATTAAGATTTGATTAAATTTTGTTGTTTATTTTAAATTTATACTTAAGTAGTATTAATTAATTTGTTTTTCTTTGTTTTGTTTATTTTATTTGTTTTGTGTTTTAATTAAATTTAGTTTTATAAAATATTAATTTTGGTCTTTTACTTTTCTTTATTTTTAAGTTATTCGCATTTGTAATGTTTTAATGTAGGTACTGAAGAGTGTAATTTCCATTTGTCAATAATTGTATTACTTAATTTACGATCAATATTTTGATCAGGTACCTACTAATGTTTTTATTATTTGATTTTAGTTTTGTAATTTAATTTAATAAAACTAAACATACTTTTTAAACTTACACGATTTCCGTCCATCACTATTATTAGACACGGGTCTAGATCGCGATATAGATAATCTTTGTTTTTAATTAGCTCGACGTTTCGGCAAACAGGTCACACTGACCGTGGTACCTAGAAGACAGAAACATTCAGGTTTTTATACCTACTGTTTACTTCTCTCACGAGATTCGGCAACATTGTCGATTGTCATGGCAACATTTAGACGTAAGTACGTACTTATAATAGAGACATATCCACTCGTCTAAACACGTTGTATTGGGCATTTTGCCAACCATCTAAGTAACTATACTCAAGACAAGACATCTTCAGTCAGGGTTATTCCCAAGAGCTCCAAATGCATTATTGTCAAAATGCATTTTGGAGTCGTATGGCAGTGACAAGTCAATGTAGATGTAGGTAATGTACCTACCCTACTTTCCTACTTACAAAAAGATATCTAATATATAAAATTTCCATGTCACAATGTTATTTACCGTACTCCTCTAACGGCGCGACCGATTTTTACCAAATTTTATATGCGTATTCAGTAGGTCTGAGAATCGGCTACCATCTATAATTTATAAGGCAAAACAACGTTTGCAGAGTCAGCTAGTATAGGTATATTATATAAATAAATATTTTGCAGGACCTCGTATCAACCCTAACAGCGTTTTACAAAATCCCCCGCGTGCGTGAAGTATTTGTATGGATATCCCGCGTGCGTGAGTGTTCATGGCACTAAAAATGCCCTTAACATATGATCATCACTCTTTTATTATTGACTCAGATTTATTATAATAAATACCAGTACTGTTATTATAATAATTGTTAATATAAGTTTAAGCATTACTTATAGGACCTGTAGGTAAATTTCATTTTATATAAGTTTATAATATTGTTCATAAGTTTTGTAGTACCTAATATATTTTGTGCTAAAAAAACTTAATTTTAGGAATTGAAATTAATCAGTGAAAATAATTGATAATAATGTAGGGTAAATATCTAATTAATAATAATATTTATCTATATATAATCATGTTCTATGGTATAGCTGTCTATATATTGGCTAAGTAGGTAAGTACAGCCAGCATCAAGCGTCGATGAGCAAATTCAGATTTTCAAAATCGCTAATCATAATTTTTATTGTGAAGTGACAAAACAGAAAGACATCCTTAAAATAACTTTCTATCTTCTCTTTTATTAACCGACTTCAAAAAGAAGGGTTTTTTTTCGTGCCGTACCTATCTATATATTGTTTGTATGTGTAGGTAGGTAATATGTTCACGCACGCCGTACTATTACATATTTTTTATTTTCTTTCTTTTTTGACACACCACAATTAAGATTTTGAAAATCTAAATGTTTTAAGTTAATTTTACTGCTTTATTTAAGTTTTTTTTTATTGTAGGTACCATTACCGTGTTTCTGTATAGGAAAAGGATTTCTTTCTTTAAATAATCTTTATTACTACACATACCTATATATTTTTTTTTATAATAACGACTATGTTTTATTAATAATCTCTAATAGCTGTCATAAAATTACAACTCAATTTTAGATAATAAATTGTAAAGGAAAATTGCAATTAAGTAAAAAAATATTATTGATCCCACTTATATTATAGGTATTAGGTACATACCGGCCAATCTCTCACCCAATTAATTAATATAAAAGTGAAAGTTTCTATTATCTATAATGTGAATATGTCACTTTTTGAATGTCGAACCGATTTCAATGAAACTATATATTTTTAAACGCAAAACCTACAGAACATTTTGCAATGCATATATAATTTGTAATTACCTATAAGCTAAGATTAGCCAGGTACTAGTAAATGATACTTCGGTCGGTCACTATTTCTAACGACTAAGTTGCTACCTTTTTTTTTTTACGAGGGAAAATCTGTTTAAGACCATCAGGCCGCTCCCGGGGGAGAGCGGCCTGGTGAGTGGGGGGTCCCCCTGGCCGAAGATGGTAAGTCTGCGTACCTTACCTACCTACTGAACTGCGTTTTATATGCGGATGGTAGGTTTTTTGATTGCAAAATATAAAAACAATAATCTAGGTATTAGTTAAGATTTTCTTCTACCTTAAGTCACAGACTTTCATATTTTTCGTATTAAGAACTTACAATTTACATCTAGATCGGACAACGAAAACAATAGCGTTTTAATGGTTAATAGGTAGTAACAAACTCGCTCGGCTTGTATTGT